>JANHGN010006655.1:0-31380 GCA_024605025.1 Megaceryle maxima | reverse complement strand
GAGGGGAGGGCAGTAGCCCAGGTTAAGAAACTTTTCTTAAAGAAGGTTGTTAGCACAATGTCTTCTACCACTTCTGATTTCTGCCAATGTCAATGCTTGCCATGGATCTTCTGGAAAATGTCTTCTGTATCTTTTACATCTTGCAACTGATCAAGCTCATTGGGAGTGTAGCTTTGCTCATTCTTCCTCTCCGTGTTTCTAAGCATCATGGGCAGCTGCCCTTCCTTCTCCTCTCAAACCCTTCCCATATCTGAACTTTCTGACTGCTCTATGCCCAACTCTAGTGCCAGCAACCACTGCTGATGACTTCAACAAGCACTTCTATTTACTGCCTGCTGCGTTGATTGTTACAAAAGGACAAATCTATTGCAGCAGAAGTGAAATTTTGGTAGACGGACCCAAGTAACGGGATTTTCTACCATCTCATGTGAGGCTCAGACTTTTTTACTTGCCTCTGGCATTCTGCATGGATATTCCCTTACTGTGATTATGGCAGAATGATGGCATTTCTCCAGGAGACACACAGGTGGTTTAGGAAATAAGGTGGAGAATACATCTTGGGGTGAGATTGACAGGTTTTAAGTACTCTGATGGAGGTCCATGCATAGGTGGCCTACTTAATCTCTCTGTCCTCTCTTTCTACTTATTGTAGAGGTGCTTTGCAGCAATGCTTTATTTGGGGACAAGGAAAACATTCTAGATCCATTCAGAAAGACTGTCATGACATCCACAACTGCTGGTTTGGGTTTGGGGGATAGATGGAAAGTGGGTACAGTTTGTGATAGGCATCTTTGTGCCTGGTAGCTCTGTGGCTGATCCTCCTATTAGAAATGATTAAACTACAGCTGACCTTGCAGCCCTCTCCCTTCTGTTTCCAGGCATATAGATTTTAGCCAGCAGGTCTCTGGTTAACCCCTCCTCACTGTTGTTTATTTCCTGCCGCTCCGCAGACACACTACTGAGCATTAAGTATGTGAACTCAAAAGACGCTTCCTCTCTCCCGTACAGTCCTAATAGCAAACAGTCATGAGCTGGGCTTCTTCAGGCAGAATTATTTCTACCTAAGAAATGTAGGCTTCAGGGGTATGCCCTTTCTCTCACCCTTTTCCGACTGCATTAAAAGCATCCACTTCAAGAAACTACAACTGTGTTTATTCGAGTGTTGAATTTGGAAGTAGTGCTGGGATCCCTGCCACGGCACGCTTGAACCGTGAAACCCAGGTCAGTTCCATTTTTTGGTTTTCATGTACTGGCACAATGCTGCAGTAGTTTGAGCTTCTAGGTCTCCGTGGGAGCAATACTTCTTTTAACATGCAGAAAACATCATATTTGATTTTATAACCTTGCCTCTTGTTTGTTGTGTTGGTTTTTTTTTTTTTTGTAGTACTAAACCAAAATGTCAGGGTGGCATGTCAGTAAACACAAAGCATTCAAAAAGAATCATGCTGACAGGCTCAAAACTAAATGCTCTTTTATAAACAGGCAGGAACGGTTCAGATTTTCCTTCATTGCCCACCAGCCTATCCCTGGACTTGAGGACACAGCTCTGCTTAATCTGCCCTTTGCTCCGTTACTGTGACTGCCGGCAGTCGCGCTACCTAACGTGCTCTCGGGCTATGGGAAGACAAGTTTCAATCACTGTTCACTGAGGTTGACTTTGTGACTCAAAGGCTACTGACTCAATATCCCCTTAGTTTTGTCAGTGAATCAGGCTCTTCCAGCCTTCTGTGGAATTAGGCATTTTGTGGGTTTGTTATATTGTTAGAGAGGAAGGTGCTGGGGTGGCTATTGCACTGTCTGCAATTGAGGGGTCTTACTGTGGTTGCCTGGAGTGTTTTCTGAGAAGGCTTTTTTTTTTTTTTTCTAAATCTAATCTAGATCTCAGATTCCAAATTTCACCCAAACTGAGTTTGCATTACTGAAATTTCATGTGCGTAACCTTTCCTGGAAGGTGTATTTGAACGGGGACAATCAAAGGTAGTAAGATTTGGTACCTGCAATCTTTTGTTCTCCCCAAACGTGTGTTAGACAACTCTATTTGAAGGCATGAGACTGTTTGTCTGCTTTTTGGGAAAGCATCTGGAGGCAGCAATGCTTTGTGCAAGGAAATCTGTTGGTGTTTGACTGTGGTGTGGATCTGGCTTCCCTTCAATTTCTGTCCCCCAAAGCCCAGTGGTTGTATGCTTTGTTGTTCCTAGAGTGCTCTTGGTGTAACTGTTCCTCTCAGTGAAAGTTATGCTGCTGTCTTTTTTTTGTGTTTCATACAATGGGTGAAGAATAAACTGGAATACACCCAAACATGGGCTTTTCATCACCAAGAAGCCTGCAGTTAGAGCCAATGCCCCCTTCAGTCACCAAATAAGAGTCTGGAGAACAAATGCTGAGTCCAGCTCCAAGTCTTCTCTAACTTTTCTGTGGAACATTGTGTTTCTCTGCTTCTAAGCACATTTCCCTTCTTTTCAACTTTTCTTTGTGCATTTGTTCTGTGTCTAATTATTTTAGGTCAAGTCTGTAACAGCTGAACAGATTCCTGTACAGGTAATAATCTGTGATCTTCCTGCAGGAGAACATTTGTATGAAAAGATAAATAACTATTTTTAGGTATTATATTTATTGAAGACAATGGGGAGATAAGTTTTGAGTGACTGCAATTTTTGGAACTGCACCATTAATATTTAATTACTGTTGGCAGTCAAGAAGTGCCTTTCTGGATTAACCAGACACTCTGCTTCAGGGATATGCATAGGTGGCAAAAAGTGATAAAGATGGTGAAACCACACCTCTGGGAACATGTAATGGGATCTTTCCTGTGATATGCAAATTATGCTGCCAAGTTGCTGTATAAACAATTCATGGGAGAAGTGGTAAGATGTAGTTAAATAGCTAGAGCACATATCAAAGATAAAATCCATCCCTAGGAATGTAAAAAATGAGTTGAGTGGTTTTGCTTTTAAAAAGAAACGAATAATAATTAAAAAATCTTTGCCCAAAGCGTGTAGTTGCACTAAAGAGTAAATAACAAATGATTTATCACAATTGCTGCCATTCAGCGTAAATGAGCATTTACAAAACCAGTGTGCAGGGTTTGTGAAAACCAGACTTTTTCTGGTGTAAGCAATCTACCCAGTAATGCTGCTTGGTTTTGTGGTGTTGGGCTTTTTGTGGGTTTTTTTGTTTGTTTGTGGTTTTGTTTTGGTTTTGGTTGTTTTTTTCTTTCAACTGAAAAAAGATCACAAATGTGAAGGGAGGGTCTACAGAGGGATTGGAACTGGATGAATCAATGGGCCAAGGCCAATGGTATGAGGTTCAACATGGCCAAATGCCAGGTCCCACACTTCAGTCACAGCAACCCCGTTCAATGCTACAGGATTGGGGAAGATCAATTGGAAAGCTGCCTGGTGGAAAAGGACCTGAGGGTTCTGGTTAATAACCAGCTGAATATGAGCCAGCAGCATGGCCAAGAAGGCCAACTGTATCCTGACCTGTATCAAGAATAGGGTGGCCAGCAGGACCAGAGAAGTGATTGTCCTGATGTACTTGGCACTGGGGAGGCCATACCTTGAGTACTGTGTTCAGATCTGAGCCCCTCACTACAAGAAAGACATTGAGATGCTAGAGTGTGTCCAAAGAAGGGCCATGAAACTGGTGACAGGTCTAGAGCAGAAGTCTTATGAGGAGTGGTGGCTGAGGGAACTGGGGTTGTTCAGCCTGAAGAAAGGAGGGGAGACCTTATCGCTTTTGACAGCTACCTGAAAGGAGGTTGTAGTGAGGTGGGGGTCAGTCTCTTCTCCAAAGTAACAAGTGTTAGGACAAGAGGAAATGGCCTTAAGTTGCATCAGGGGAGGTTTAGGTTGGATGTTAGGAAAAATTTCTTCACCAAAAGGTTTGCAGGCACTGGAACTGACATCGCAGTCCCTGGAGGTATTTAAATATGTGTAGATGTGTTGCTTAGGGACATGGTTTAGTAGTGACCTGGCAGTGCTGGGTTAGCTGTTGGACTTGATGATATTATAGGTCTCTTCTGACAAAATGATTCTATGATTTGGTTGCTTTTCAGGCAGAAGACATGCCCTGCTTACTTTTCAGTGATAAGACCAATTCTGCCATTTCTATTCTAAACATGAACAGTGATCTCAGGTCCAGCAAAACATATTTCAGGGTTATATATAGCCATAGATCAATGAGCATGGACAAGCTTTATTGACACCAGGAGAAGATGACTTCATGGTTTCAGTCAGTTCTGTATTTTATACTGTATGAGGAAAAGAAAGTGGAATTGAGTGCACACCAGAAGTCTGCCAATAACTCCGAGCTATATGGTGGGGTCAACACACTGGAGGGTAGGGATGCCATCCAGAGGGAACCTTGACAGGACTCCTCATCAGGCAGTGTAGAGATAGGATGAAGGGTAACGATTTCAAACTGAAAGAGGGTAAATTTAGATTATGAAGAAATTCTTTACTGTGACGGGGGTGAGACACTGGCACAGGTTGCTCAGAGAGGTTGTGGATGACCCCTCCCTGGAAGCGCTCAAGGCCAGGTTGATTGGGCTCTGAACAACCTGATCTAGTTGAAGATGTCCCTGCCTATGGCAGGGGGAGTGGAAGTAGATGATCTTTAAAGTCCCTTCCAAACCAAACTATTCTATGATTCTGTGATAATAGCACTCCTCCAATAAATCCAAGTTTACTCTCTCACAATCGGTATTGAAGCCCTCATTGACACTGTGTCCAACTGCATTATTTTTCCACAGAAGTAAATCCCTGTAGCACTGGCTTTCCCTCAGCCCTTTCCTCTATCGTTTAGGATCTGAGTTGGCTGAGCTGAAGCCAAGTGAGAAGCCTCTGATTAACTTCAGTGGGAGACGGATCATGTGCTAGGGCCCTAAAGGGCCAGCAGCAGAAAAATTGAGAAGACAGGAGGGAATATTAAAGTATCATGAGGCAAGGGAAATATTTTTGGCTTGTGACTTTTCTTTGTTTTGTTATGTAATAGGAATGATACTCTAGATAGGGTTGTGCAGTCATAATAAACAAATTCCGCATTCAACAAATGCGTTGGATTCTGTTCTGTGTTTAATCACCCACAAAAACTGTGTCAGATGCTCTTCCACGAGGAACAGTATCTCCCAATTAACTGTAATTAAGGTATATTATAACAACAGGATGTGAAACTAGATAGATCTGTCTCTTGACGTTTCATATTTGGATTTTTTTTTCTGCCAAGTTTCTTAATATGCTTCAATTAATGATAACAGAGGCAAGGCCATTCTCAGTGATGGTTCTGCATACGTGAATCTTAGTACCACTGAGAAGAGATGGAGCATGAATCCTTCCACCATTAGAGCCCCCTTAGAAACATGCATGGACTCCAGTTAAGCTGAATTTACTGACCCAGATGTTGATTACTAGGAAGCTGAGGATCAAAGCTTGATTTCCTTACCCTGGAAAGTGTGAAAGCTATGCTGGAGACAACAGAAAAGTCTGGTATCTTATCTACAGGTTCTTCAGAGGATCTGTAGTCATTCATAGCAGGTATGACATCCCTTTTCATTCACTGAGAAACCATACATAGCTGTTTTCTCCACATACTATTCAAACAAGCAAATTTTTAACTTGAGTGCCCCATGAAGGGGTTTGATTATCATCTAGAAAATTATTACTGCTTCTCTGAGCTGTGGCAGGTACCAAATCTTCACCAAATGACAAACATTTGGAGAGTTAATAAATAGTAAATCTTAGGTATAAACTTTGTACAGATGGCTTAACAATTAAGACTTTTTAAACTATTCCTGAAGGAAATGCAATTGCCGACTTAAAAGAGAGAATTTCCTAGCTCAGGCATTTCTGGCCTTATAATTAAAATGAATATGCTGCTTCTTTGCCCCTAGCCACAGTTGTCTTAAAGAAGATTAAGAACATTGAATTTCCACCAAGGCTGAAATGGTGTTTGTACCCTGAAATATGGACTAACACAACAGTGTGCTACAACTCCATCTGGCAAATCCTCCTGAACAGTGATACCTCACTGTGTGTCGTTGATGCACTTCACAGTGTCACCAACCCGTGGGACTAGGAGAGGAGTTCAATGTTTCAAAGATGAGCATAGATGAAACTAAGTTTCTGCAGCATTTAGTATGGTATGTAGATATTTGCCTGAAGCCATCTATTGGATGTCATAAAGCATGTGCAATCAGAAGTTCTTTTGTAAAACACTGGGGTTAAAAAAAAAAAAAAAAAAGCAAAGCTTATCTCTTGCTGTTCCACTGAGCAGCTCTATTATGATCAGGACTTAAGTGATCTACTATATCTGTGATTGCATGATATAATCATGTTCCTGGGATTTAAAAAAAATTCCTTTTTTTTTAATTTATTTTTAGCTAACTCGGTTCCCTGTAACATCCTAAAGAAAATATATAATAGATTTGAGTTGTATTCCCAAGCACAATTATGTTCCCAAATAAATCAGCTATCTGATTGAGAAGTGGCATGGTTACAAAATTTTAGTTTTCTTTTAACATACCATTAAAGATTTTTTTCAGTCTGATGTTTTGTTTGCATCTTATGTGCCCATACTCGCTTGATCACACGCAGGAAATATTTTTGTACACTGCTGCTATGCATGACTAAGAAAGGAGCTGTAGATAGAACAAGATGAAATGCAGGCTGTAATTTACACCTGACAAGAGTGTGAATTTTATTGTGAGTCCTTTTAAAGGAAACTTGCTGTTTTCTCCACATTCAGATTGACAGTGATTCCATAAGAAATTATGATCATTGTCTTTTTTTTATTCTACTCCGCTTTCATTTTGAGTTTTACTAAGAAAAAATATATTCCTCAACCTAATGCAATCCTGTGTTACCTGCAGGTCCAAGTCATGGTCTTGTGATGCTAGACATACCCCATAAGCAAAGAACAGTCTGATCAAGCAAGATTAATAAATTGTGGGATAATTAAAGTATTATCACACCAATTTTTGGAGTGGGGGGCAGCAGGCGTCAAGTCACAGGCTTTATAAACTACTTCCCAAGGTTTACTGCAGAGCTATATGAGGAACAGGAACCTCTTGGATGCACATCCAGTTGCTTTTCCACTTCTAGAGAAATGAAGACACTCTATTTGTTTTGGCCGAAGTGAAATTTTGGACAGTTTGGAAGAAATTTGGAGATAGAAGGGGTCTATTAGTCTTTCCTACTGAAGGAAATATTAGCAGGCAATTAAAAGAATAATAAATGAGACCCATTCAAACTGCTTCACTTGCTGTTGCCCTGAGCTTCAGCCAAGAAAGTATACAGAGGTCATTTAACCTGATCACTTATATATCACAGGCCACTAGTGTCACCCAGGCACTCCTAAATTAAACCATGTATTTTAGACGGAAATACACTGGTCTCACAAAACGTTTTCTATTCAGACTGTAAATTCAAGGGACAGGGCTTTGTTCTCTACATGCATCTGTATTGTACCTCCTGCAGTATCACCTGGATAAATAAGGGAAGTTCATACTTCTGTCAGTTTAATCCCTTGCATCATAGCAATAATTTTTATTAATTTGATACTTTGGAGCTTTAAAAAGCAAGGAAACCATTACCAATGTAATGCTAGAGAATCTTAGAGATTGCCTCTGACACCCTGTTCTCCCTCCTGCGTGATAGAATTGCTCTCTGCTGTTGTACAAAGTGTATTGAGCAGTGGTCATCGAGCAGCACTGGGGGAAGCTGAAGGAAACTGCTGCAACCCAGTGCACTCTATATGGGCTATGTCCTCTGGACATCCATGGGGTGAAGTCAAGATTTAGTCCCAGGAGAGCGTGGTAAAGAAGTGGATGACAATATAAACAAACAAGTCAAAACCTATCAGTTACCATATTCATAGCTAGAGGCCAAATGCTTTATTCATAATGTTGCAGTGAAAGTATTAACATTGCATTTGTTTAAAAAGTAACCAGAAGGCCATTTGTGACCCTTATATACGCATGTGAAGCAGTGCTCTGCTGGTTTACACTGGTTACATTCTGCTTTATATTTTCCAGAGGGCCAATTTGCAAGGATTTTTACTGCAGTAACAACTGCTATTTATGAATATAGGTAACTAATTTACCAAAGTTTCACACAGTGACTTCATGGCTTCCGCTTCATGGTTAAAGGTTCTGCAAATCTAGTGGTCTTGTTGTTGACTTTGGGTTGTTTCTGATTCTATCTTGAAGTCAGGAAATACTGTATTACAGGAAAGTAAATACATTATTCTTGTTATTGCCCTTGTTATTAGAAAATATTTATATAGTGCAGTAAATTTACACTGTGCTTTACCAACACAGATAAAGGCAAATTCTCTGCCCTGAAGAGTTTATGATTCAAATAAGACAATACAAACAAGCCTACAACACTTTGGGGGGTGAAAGGTTTATTAACTATGTGAAAGGGGTGCATGCCTCCACCTGCGTGAGGAGAGAGGGGGATGTTACCACCCAGTTACCATCAGTGTTCCTAATTTTACATCACAGTAGCACCTTAAAAGTCTCAGAGGGATGAAAGCCTGGCTATGCAGAAGCCTGGGCAGAGGGTGGCTTTGCCCCTGGGTCTCAGTGTCTTGCTGACATCCCTGCTCAGGGGTCTCCTGGCTAAAGTCAGCATCAGGTCGATTACAGCACAAGGAGTGCCTGGTCTCTCATAGGTTTTAGCACTGCCTGGTGGAAAATCCACATGATTTTCCTGCCACGAAGAATTATAATTGAAATTGGAGAAAGCAAATGCACATGTAAGAAAGCGTTTCAGGGAAAGCAGACTGAAATTGTCGTTGGCTGGGTAAAGGTACAGCAGTACTACCTGGAGGGAGGGCTTTTAGGATCATTATGTTCATCATAATCTGCAGCTGAAGCCTCCTCTGCCCTGCCCCCCTGATAGATAGTTACAAAGGAGAAGTCTCAAAATAGTTTTTGTTGCCCAATCATAGCTGATGCACTGTAATTGCTGTTCTCCTGAGCTGACCTTGTGTTAAATATGAAATTTCTTCTCCCTCAATGAAAGAGCAAGAATATGTCCAAGTGTCCTATGAAGAACACCACATCCACAGAGTATGTGATATTCCTAAATCTGCAGCCTTACTTGCTAGTTATCCCATACACAACTGTTCAGAAAACAGACAATATTCCTGTCTGGCTCTGATTAGCAACTTAATTCAACATCTGCTGAAAAGAAAGCTAATGGATATGAAAAAGCACAAAGAGCCTAGAAGCTCTACTCTGCCCTGTAGTAGGTGGGAAATCTTTGCACCCCTTGTTTACCCACAGCAAACAACCTGAGAAAAGGGAAAGGACAGAGGGGAAACTCCCTGTAGCTGTCCTCACTTCCTAATCAAAATAAGATGCTGTCCCCAAGCATGGCGTGAAGGATAAAGAAAGCCAGTAGAAGCCTGAGCAAGGCTGATGGGCAGAAACAAGGGAGTGTGGTAGCTGAAAAGGTTGTGTGGTCAACACTTGTCTCTAAAATGAGACCTGCAGGAAGCAAGGGAAGTGTCTGGTAAAGAAATGAGGCTGAGAAGATAGGATTCATTTTGAAGTAGGAAGAAAAGGTCCAGGATGAATTCTTTCTTCAGAGAACAGGCAGATGTAGGACATCACAGTTGTAGGAAATGTGTTTGAGTGGGCAGCTCCCGTTGTCAAACACTAATAGTCATATGTTGGTGTATTCACTGGGGATGGTCAGGAAAAAAAAGAGAAAGCAAACCATCTCTCTCTCTAAATATCCATATGTATCTATATTTGGAGACTTTCTCATGAGTTATTGAAAACTGACTCATGATTTCTATTCTCCTGAGGTTCGCTGTGCTGGAGTTATCAGGCAGGCAAGGAACAGGAGTGGGAGTCAAGTCCCTCAGGACTGAGTATCTTGCTGGGTTCATATGGCATACAGGTAGCTGAGCAGTGGTCGGGCTCTCAAGGCACAATTTGCTCCTCTCATCTTATGCCTTGGGTGTCTAACAAAGCAGATGTCCATATCCAAAACGAGAGCGTAGACTGCTAGCCAGAGAAATGAGATGTGTACGCCCAAGGTGTGTTTCGCCAAGGTGTGTAGCAAGGTAGGTGTGTGAAACAGGCAGTCAGAAATATCTGGTTCTTCCCGTTGGCAACAAGGGCAGCAGGAAAGCTCAAGCACAGATGTTTGCATTGGCTCAAGTTAGGTGAGATGAATCCTTCCCTCCCCTAGTAAAACAGCACAGTATAACAATACTGTTTGGGCTGTGAAAAGATATTTGGATGAGGAAATGGCCCATGGCAGACTAAGGCAAGAAAAGTGCCTCTGTTGTAAGAAGAAGTGTAGAGCCAATGGATGGAAACAAACAAACAAAAGAGTATTGTGAGGTAAATGGAGAAGAACAGAAGGTATACTAAGAGGAATGGAAAGAATGCAAGATAAATAAGACCAGGGAGCACACTACCAATTTAGAGCTTGTAGCTAGAGAAAAAGATCCTGAGTGTGATGTGCTAAGAGGGGATGGCAGCTTTCAGAGTGAGGACAGATATAAGTTGATAGAAGAGATAGTGAGTTTTTCTCTTAGGCAGAATTCATCATCAGAAACTTTGATTAAAAACAAGCAAAGCAAGCCTAAACTACTTTTCTGGTGTTTCACTTAGCAGCCATCAATGAGAAAATACTTGGTCTCACATAAAATTTTGATCGATATGGCTTTAGATCACTTCAGTACTCTGCAAAAAAGTGCTCTGCAGATAACCCAGATACTTAAACAAGGACACTTAGATGTCACCTCTTGTAACAGCTTGGTCCAATGATAAAAGGGTATTTTAAAAATATGAAAAATAGTTTGATTGACAAGGATTTTGTTGTTTTTTTTTTTTTCCCCGTGAATCATTGCCTGAAAAGACAGGCTGCTTTAACTCCAAGATTTCAATTACACAGGCTTCGAAGGAGAAGAAAAATGATAATGAATGCATTTTAGAAACTTTTAAAAAGTTACTTAAAATAGATTTTCCATACATAATGTTGCCATGTGAAACTCAACTGTCTGCTGGTCTTCTGGAGCTAGAAGAGAGCAGTCTGTGTTCATTTGGAAATTCAATAGCAAGGCTCCCCTGCCTCTAATGGACTGTATGATACCATCCCGGGGGCTCTGCCTCAGACAGGGCTTATCTGTCA
Organism: Megaceryle maxima; assembly: GCA_024605025.1. NCBI lineage: Eukaryota > Metazoa > Chordata > Aves > Coraciiformes > Cerylidae > Megaceryle > Megaceryle maxima. The sequence goes on along the minus strand of JANHGN010006655.1, from coordinate 20,227 downwards.
AGATGTTAATTTTTTTCATGAGGTGGCATGGGAGTGATTTCACTTTAGGTTAGCCAGGAGCTGAAGTACTATTTCTGGAAGTGTGTCCCAGCTTGTTTAGGTCTTTTTTTTTTTTCCTTGCCTTTTTTTTTTTTCCACGTTGCCCATTTTCCTTAAAAAAACAAAAAACAAAAAACAAAAAAAAACCTCAACAACCAAACAACCCCTTGTATTGCAGCTGCTTCAAGTAGCTTTAGTAAACATGAGGCAAGGAAGGACATTGTATGATAGAGTGGGAGAAAGTATTTTGTAAATGTAGTGCATTTATATAGGTGCTTCCTCAAGCCCAGATAGGTAAGAAATAGCATATATATGCTATGTACCTATATATGCTATGTATATGTATCACAATGACTGGCCCAGGTACTTCGTGGTATCAAGGAGGCATTCCATCACCTTTTATTTCAGTATTCAGCCTTCAGCTGAAGTTGCTGAAGTGTTTGCTCAAGACCTGCTTTGGGTGCTTTCTCTGTTGTCTGAAACACAGTGATATGGAATGTCATGTTTCTGAAGTGATTGATGGCCTTTAGTAGAAAACAGTAGATAGAAGGCCTACTATTAAATTACTGCTGTCAGTAATTAAAAGATTTCAGAATGTTGTTGTTAAATACAAATTCTTAAATTACAGATAGAATGAGGAATGGTCTGATTTGGTCAGTAAGCCACTGCCCTCTTCAATGGGAAGTAAGTGACTCACAATTGCAAGCCATCTTGGCAGAGTGAAAAACGGAGACACAATCATCAATTCACAACAGCGTTTTGTGTTCAAGGAATAATCAGACCTGTTTTTATCAAGGCTGTGCTTGCATTGCTAGCCTGCAAAGTTACTTTTTTTTCCCCTTCCAGATGATTTTGGAAGTGCATATGCTTTTTCAATCACTAAGCTGGACTTCTGTAATGCTTTGCTTAATGTGCCTCCAGATTCTGTTATTTATAGACTTCAGCATATTCAGACTGCAGCTGCTAAAATACACACAAAAGAAAAAGCACATTTGTAACCTGTTAAGACTTTGCTCTGAGATGCCAGTGAAGTTCGTGATTTAGCATGAAATATTACTGGGTGACCTTTTGAGGAGCATCGCAAGAGAACACCTGTTTATCTTGAAGACCTTTGTTTTCTCTTTCTTTTCTTTTCTTTTTTCTTTTTTTTTTTTTTTTTTTTTTCCTGTTGAAATCTTCCAGTGTTCTGCTTTCCAAGGGAAATCTGGCCTTTGCATGTACCATGTGTTATCTTCAAGAATTGCTGGGGCAAAGGATTTAAGTAATGCAGCATCTCAAATGAGCAGTTCTTCCAGAAAATGTGGTTTGTGCAAATCGTCTTTGTTAAATTTAGAGGGCAACTGTGAATATATTGTGATTTTTCTCTAAGTTGTCTTAGTCCTATCACTATGGCCATGATTTACTCATTACCTGCTTTTCAATGAAAATTGGTGGAAAGAATCCATTGTAACTATAAAAAAACCTACATATTCCATGTACCTGGTGAAAAGTGAAATCTCTTAATGCTGCAGAATATGTTGTGTGAGTTTATAAGGGAGAAATATATTTTTTTAATGGCATAAGGTAGAATGAGCAAAGGTGAGATAACTTATTCATAAGACAAAATATCAGAAGAATCATGTAAGTGAACAGATAACTAGGGGCTCCTATTTAGGCTCCAAGGGTAAGACCATGCTTGAATTCACTGTCTTGTGCCTAATGAAGCTGTTTTCTTAAGGAAACTACCACTTTCTGCAGAATCAATCTTTACTTTCAAAGGCCTCTTGTAAGAGGGAGACACAGCAGACAAAACCAAGTGAACGGGGTAACTCTCTGAAAACCCTGGAAAACAACTGGCCTCGCTTCAATAGAGCTGAAGGGGCTGAAGCATATGTTAGATGCCTAATTTAGGGTCCCACCTCAGAAAATAAGGCACTTTTTTTCAAAAATCCTCAGGTACCTCATGTATTTTTTATTTGAATTAGTCTAAGTTTTGTTTCAAATTGTTGCAAGAAATGTGCGTTTTCCTTCAATTCCTTTTCAACTTCAGAATTTAGGTGAGTTTTTCTGTGTTAACATACCACTAACCACACAAAAATATGGGACAATGCCTTTTCTTGAAACAGTGCACATGCAATATTATTAACAAAAGCGATCTTCAGAGTCACTGGAGCTGTTTTTTTCTCTTGTGCTCAAGGTAGGATGGCTACAGCATGAAAGTATCATGTCCATTGTTGCTACTCCCAGCTTTCCTAAGATGGTCAGGAATAAATGGATAGTTACTGACAGCAAATCCTTGTCTATCTTTCCTTTCTTTTTCTTCCTTTACTGGCAGTCCCGTCTAAAGTTGGAGAAATAAAAACACTGGGAAAAAAACAGTACAAATTGTGTGATATATTTTAGAAGACAGCTGGAGCTAGCCTGGTAAATGACCTGTACTTTGGCAGGTCAGTTGAAGTGTGACCAACCTAATGACCGCTGTCTTATGAATCACACTGAACAGTAACAAACACTTTGCACATGCCATTCTTTTAAGAACTGGAAAATTTGCCTGGATGTAACAGTTCACAAGATACCACATTGCTCCTTCCCATCTGACTGGTCTCAAGAACCGGCACCAATAACGTTTAAAGTTTTTTCAACTCATAGTCCCAGATTTCAAAATGTTGATGGTATCGGGCTTTTCCTTGAAGGATTTAGTGATCACTAAAATTGGACAAAGAGGTGAAATGACCAAAGGTCACAGAGCAGGGCTGGGCAGAGAACCTCCTCCTTGCAACCCAGGGCTGGCCGCTGACCCAGGCACTCCACAGAGCTTCATTATAGTGGTGCATTTAATCAGCCTCGCTTCATGTCATAATTCATTGTCTGTGGTGTTATGGATATCTAAAGGGTAGGATTTTAACTTAGCAATCTGCTGTGTTATTGAATTAGTTTTATGTTGTGTTAATTTCTTTGTCTCATGGCATTCATTGCCTGTGATAATTGATGCACAATATATAACCGACTTCTGTATTCATTTGGGTAACTACATTTAATTGCCTGGTATAAAATATGCGTACTAAGTACAATCTGCTATTACTGTGAAGTGCTCATTGGTATGGACTTGAGGGTGCTTTATCTTCCTGACAACCTGTCTGAGGGAAGTCTTAAATGTCTCCCACACTCCACCATAAAAGGACTGGCACTTACGTCGTGTCTGCAAAAGGAGAGACCACAGCAAGTGTAACATGGTTACACTTCACAAAGTCAGTTAACAAAACTTTACAGTTGTTAATTAGCTCTCGAGTAGGGAAGTCCATATTAACATCCCTGCCCGTCCCAAACCTTAAGGAACAGCAGTGCCCAGAAGACTTTACACATTGTCTCCTGTAAATCAGGAATATGGCTTTATTTGCTTCTGAATTTACTCCCCTGGAGTAAAGCTACTCCCATGCACAAGTGTTTATAAACACAAATTTCTTTTACGTGTATCTTCAGGTCATTAATGCCTAGAGGTGCATTATATCAGGAGTTATAAATCAGGAATGCTTTCCAAAGGTAGTGATGTCAGTGAAACTGGGTTGATTAATGTCTGCTCAGGATATAGGATCCCTGCATAAGCTTACACTTTCTTGCCTATTTAACTGGCATTAGAGTGCTTCCTTTTATTTTTAAGAAAGCAAGAATCTTTGCTAGTAGGTGTATTTCTCATTCATGCTTTTTATATGACCTAGTGAGTGGGTTTGTTTGTTTCCCTGGCTTGTTTTGTTTCCAGTGTCGTGGAGGGTATAATAATTCAGTGTCTGGGCTATAAAAAAAAAAAAACGACTGAAATTTGCCCAGAGCTGATTTTACTTTAAGCATTAATGAAACCTTCTCCATCTGAATTTTCAAAAGTTTTTAAACAAAAGCTAATGTTTGAGTCTAAATCAGGTGTGAAATGCCTGTGAGATTTTAGCCATATTATGCTTCTCTGTGTTAATGTAACCAGTGAGTTGTCAGTAGAAGGGATGCTCACATTTAGTATTTTTCTTTTTAAGAGAGCTAGTTTCTACAGTCTGTGTCCTTCAGGATGTAGCATTAGTTCTGCCTACAGCTAGCTGCAAATTATTCAGTGTTCATAGGTGCATTTATGCTTGTTATTCAGCTCTCTTCCACTGACAAAATAGCCTGCAGCAGTTCTTGGTTAGATAGGACTAGTTCCACTTTAGGCTCCTCACGTGCTCTTTTGTGATTTTTTTCCCCTAGTTCAGCCTGCACTGCATCCAAGTCCTTCTGATAAACAGTAGACTTGATGGTGAGAGAAAGCAAAGCTGCCCAGAGCCAGCATGGGCTGTAAGAGTATGTTTTGAGCAAAGACTTTTATGACACATTGGGCAAAGCTGGTGTCATCATACAACAGGAGTTTGACCAGTTAACCCACTGATTCTGCTGTCTTTCATATTCATGGTGTTCTGTTCTTCCTCCTCTGCAAGGACTTTAACAAATACTTGTGCCAGTTAATGAAAGTATACCAAAATTTGAAATATGTGGACAACCTAGTAGAGGGCAAATGCAAAAAAAAAGTCACTTATTAATTACCTGTAAGCTGAGGTGCATTTATCTAGCCCAGTGTCTGATTCTTTATGGACCAATTCCCATTTCAACAGAGCTGGTACAACTGCAATGTGTGTTTGAGGGGGGTAGAAGAGAGCATAGTGTTTGGCAGCAGACCTTCTTATGTCACCCAGTGCACACTTCACAAGGCAATAAAACATGGGGAGAGGTTGTGGCAGAGCAAATCCAACTCCCATTTCACCACTACTGGTTTTCAGACTTGCCTTTCTACATCATGGCAGCAAGACTCCCAGTCATGGGAAGAAGTGAACCATTCACTCCCTTCTGGGATATTCAGCATATATTTGTAAATTGGGGTTGATCTGGGAATGATTCATAAAGAACAAGGGGAGCTGTATTGTGTGAGAAATAACTTATTGACAAGGAATAATTCAACCAGCTCTAACCTTGAAATAGATGTTTGTGGTCAGAAGTTTATAGCCTGAGTGGAAAGAGCTAAGTACAAGTTTAAGGAGCTGAACAGGAGACACCCAGTTTTCAAAAACTTGACATAAATCTTGGATGTCTTGTCTTATGTTAGTCACATTCCCTGCAGAGGACTTTTGTTCAATGTTAGTTTGGTGTTTATAGATGTTATTTAAAAGCTAATTTTACCATAAAATTATTTTATGTTATGTATAATGAATACTGGAGATCAAATAAGAATTGGAATTGCAAATTCAAATATTAAGAGTTTATAAATATTGACTTTTAAATAGACCCACTGTAGATTTGAACAAAATGCTTTTTAACCTAGTATACTGGTTATTTGAAAATTACAACATACTAGAATATGTACAGCATTGTCTGACTTTTTCTTCACTTTTATGCTGTTGATGTGTTCTTATGAAGTAATCTGTACAGTGACAGGGAACTATAATGTAAAACTTTCTGGCTTGTACTTTATGCATATCATATAAAAAAGTGAAAGTGTTGGAGGTTCTAAGCTAAAATAATTGGGTTAACTGTGTCTTCTCTAAACATGAATTCTTAGGGTTTGCAGCTTGGAGACCTTTTAATTAAGGTCTTTCAAGTACTTTTTTTTAAGACAGTACAAATACCTTAGGGCTGAACAAGTCACCGAGACGCACCCTCACAGCATTAATGACCTCCCCAAACATCTGTATTCACTTGGTCTGTTGCTGGCCACTAGTACCAAACCCAGCCAAAATAATAACTCAGCCCCCACTTTGCCCAGCATCACATGTGGACAACATCCACATGTGTGACAATGGGCAAAGACTAACATGAGCATATATCTCCGGTCATCTTCAACCATCACTTGCACGCTCTGCTGTGAGATTTGGGAGCTCATGGCCTTTGGTCACACCTCTTACCCCTTCGCTCATTCATCCTCCTTTTGACCAGGAATACTCTGACATGGTGAACATCACAAACAACAATTAACAACAGCAAGAAGTTACCCTTATTTAAAAGTGATGGTCTGACATATACCTGATGAAAGCAATGCAGGTTAGACTGCAGCAGATGCTGTACTTTTGCTTCCAGCTAACTAACCTTTGTGAGCCAAAGATACAGTGTTATTTAAGGATGAGGCATCATCCTCAGCTTTGTTAGGCTTTCTTATTTTTCCATGTCTCTGCACAGTCCATTCTGTAAGTTATTGTGGAGTGGTTTTTTTTACTCCTTTCATCTCAGAACAGGAGACTATTTCCTTGAAACTTGCAACTTTGGTTATTTGTAAACAGTTAAAAAAAAAAAATTCATATTCATCCCTTAATATGTTCTTTCAGTTGATGCCTTCATGCTGAGGAGGCTGTGTAGCTACTGATAAGACCTAATTTGTGAAGGGCTTTTCAGTGGTCTGACAGGTTCATACGTGGCACTGTTTGTTCTGCAGGCAAGGATGAGTGCTTCCTGAAACGCCTCTACAGCAGCCACTAAATATGTGCAAGGAGGCTGAGGCTGGTGATCCAGTGGGAGTGGGCAGGAGCTTTGAGTGAATTCCCAAAGTGTTCTGTTGTTTTGCAACTATCTTCTCATTGTGACGCTTGGTAGCTGATTTCATCTTTTCTCTTTCAGAGCCTAATGAGCTGTAGGGGGGCCCTGCGTTTGGTGACGTCCCATCTCAAGATGCTGCTAATACAGTAGTTAGTTATTTGTTGCTGAAGAAATCTAACAGGAGCAAAAGGAACTGGGGAAAAGCAATGGCTGCCGGTAAATATCTCAGGTCTGCAAATGTCATAAGAAAATAGCTGGAAAGAGCTGATTTCAGCTGTGACTGGGGAGGGGGGAAGAAAAATGTGTCATTACACCTTCGCTTTGGGGGATCCAGTACCAGAAAGGTACCTTTCCTTAGCTATCTGACTCACTCTTCCTTCCACAACAATCCATGCCTGTGCTCAGTCTATTTTGACCATATTCATAGTAATTCTCCTTCGTTTTTAGAAAAAAACCTATTTCCCATACTGACTCAATTTGCTTCAACCTCTTTTTAGTTAGGGGCTGATGTATTCTTCAATATTTTACAAAAAAAAAAAAAAAAAAATTGCACCTTATGGAAAGCAGGTCTTTTCTTGACATGTGTTTAGTTCTCACAGCTTTCTGACACATTGACACAGACTATATGTAATTAAATTATATCAGAGGATTGCAGGGCAATTAATTCTGGGTTGGGAATACACTACCAAACACTATTACCAGTGATCGAAAAGTTGAATCATAATTAAGAAACAAAACCCAAAATGAGCAGTTGTTGTGATATCTCATTTTCACTGAAGGTCTTGGTTAAAAATCCTGGCTTTGACTTTTCTCCTTACAGTGTGTTTCTTTTCTTGCAGCAGCTGATGGTTTGGGAAGTATAGCTATAGATACCACACAACTTAACATGTCAGTCACTGATCCAACAGCTTGGGCTACAGCTATGAATAACCTGGGGATGGTTCCGGTAGGACTAGCTGGACAACAGCTTGTGACAGGTAAGACTTTTAAAGGGATATCTTTGTACCGTCCATGAATTCTTCAAGTCTTTTTCAAATTATATGGAAATGATTTCTAAGGATGTTGTATTTTTATATTCTGAAAACATCACTTTTGATTAATATTGCATGCTGTGTATTAGTCTCTTCTTATAGTAGGTATATAACCCATATTATATTTTAACCTTGTGGAAAAGCCAAAAGTCTTTGGGAAAGCTAAACAACTAAACTGTTGTTTACAATGTAAACAACTTACCCATAGTAAGTTTGCTGATGATACTAAACTGGGAGGAGTGGATCATACACTGGAAGGCTGTGCTGCCATCCAGCAGGATCTGGACAGAGTGGAGAGCTGGGCAAAGGCAAACCTAATGAAGTTCAACAAGGATAAGTGTATAGTCCCACACCTGGGGAGGAATAACACCATGTACCAGTACGGGTTAGGAGTAGACCTGCTGGAAAACAGCCCCATAGAGATTGACCTTGCCATCCTGGTGACAGTAAGCTATCCGTGGAACAGCAATGTGACTTTGTGGCCAAGAAGGCCAAAGATTTCCTGGGGTACATAAAGAAGTGTGGCCAGCAGGTCGAGGTAGGTTCTCTTCCCCCTCTACACATCTGGAGTATTGTGTTCAGTTCTGGTCTCCCCAGTTCAAGAGGGACAGGGAAATACTAGAGTCCAACAGAGAGCTACAAAGATGATGAAGGGACTGGAACATCTTTCTTGTGACGAAAGGCTGAAAGCTGTGGTGCTGTTTATCCTGGAAAAGAGAAGACTGAGAGGGGATCTTATGAATGTTTAGAAATATCTGAAGGGTGGGTGTCAAGTAGAAGGGGCCAGTCTCTTTTTATTTGTGCCCTGTGAAAGCATGAGAAGTAATAGTAGCAAGGTGAAACACAGAAGTTCCACATCAACGTGAGGAAAATTTCTTCACTGTGAGAGTGACAGAGCCTGGAACAGGCTGCCCAGAAAGTTTGTGGAGTCTCCTTCTCTAGAGACTTTCAAAACCCACATGGACATGGATTCCTTTGGGGCCTCCACTGGGTGTTCCTGTGCTGGCAGGGGGGTTGGACTTGATGATCTCCAGAGGTCTCTTCCAACCCCTACCATTTGATGATTCTATGATTGATCAAGACCAGGAGGCAGGGCACATAAAAGAAACATTTGTTTCTGTTTCTTGGTTGAAGTAGGATGTTTTAATGTTCTGACAAGGAATACGCTGGGCTGGAAACTCTTGACCAAAGAAAGATTTGAAGTTATGTTAATTGGGCAGATAATCATGAAGCCCTTTCAATTCATACGCTCAGTTGATATTAGTGAAGTGAAGCTTTCCTATCAGGTGTGTGCTTGTTTACTTTCTGCCTGACTCCATAAATTGAATTTCAAGATGTTTTCTTTGTTTGATTTTGTCATTTCACTTCCCAAACATAGTTGGGAGAGCGTTGCAGGGGATTGTTTATTCTAACAAGAATAAAAATAATATTTTGTAAGAAGCAATATTTTACAGACAAGCCTGGACACAATCAGACTTCATTGTTGACAGTAGAGTCCTGATTAATTGGAATTAATAAAACTTCATTGCTTCTGTGAGGTAGACAAAAATTCTTTTTATATGGGTGGGTGCCCTCTAGACACAAGCCACATGCCAGGCATATGACAGATCCCCTCTGGAATCTTCATTGTCACTTCAGCTTAAGAAGAGCTGTGCAACATCTGGATCAGAGCAGCATCCTGTCACGTCTGGCCTGTCCATATAGGCACGGATGCAGTGAGCCAGGTCATGATGTAAATCACTCTGCCTGCCTCTCCAGGGATGCGTGACACTTAATTTTGGCCAAATATGTCCCCTTCTGAGACTGGGAACTGAGTGGAGCTGTGCCAGTTCACAGCTGACAATCTGGCTCTGAATTACCTGTTTTACAGGCGGGTAAACTAAGCTGCAAGAAAACTGATTTATAATGAATCAGTCTCAAGCAGAGATTTTAGCTGGTGGAGGCCTTGAACTGATTCTCGGTCTCTGGCTTTAACCCTATGCTCCTGATTAAAAGAAACAAGCAAAGCCATTCTCTCCTGGGGAGTCAGTTCTCGTCAACGTCTTTATCAGTGACCTGGGTGCAGGAGTTGAGTCCACACTAAATTTGCTGATGATACTAAATTAGGGGAGGCCGTTGATTCCTTCAAGGACAGAGAGACCTAACATAGAGATCTGGATAGAATAAAGCACTGGGCAGCTGCCAACCATATGACATTTCACCAGGACAAATGCTGGATTCTGCACAACTGCCAAACTGGCATTCGTTAAGTGCAGTGTCTCTAACTGGTCAAAAGAAGTGATTGTCCCATGTTATTTAGAACTGGTGCAGCCTCACCTTGATTGCTGTGTGAAGTCTGGGGTTTCACAATGTGAGAAGGTTATAATTAGTGTGTCCGAAGGGAAGCAATGAAGATGGTGAAGTGACTAGAGGAAAAGGCTTAAGAGGAGCACATGAGGATACTAGGTTCATTCAGCTTAGAGAAGAAGAGACCAAAGAGATACCGCTTTGCTGTCTACAACTTTCTCATGAGGAGGAGGGGAGAGGGCAGTGCTGATCTCTTCTCTCTAATGTCCAGTTATAGGACACAAGGAAGTGGCTTAGACCTGCATCATGGGTTGTTCAGACTGGTATTAGGAAAAAATTCTTCACTGTGAGAGTGGTCAAGTTCTGGAACAAGCTCCTTGGGGAGGTGGTCATGGCCCAAAGACTGTTGTTGTTTGAGAAGCATTTGTAAAATGCTCTTTGATAGATGGTTTTACTTGTCCTGTATGGAGTCAGAAGTTGGACCTGATGATTGTTGTGGGTTCCTTCCAATTCAGGGTGTTTTATGATGCTACATGCTGGTGGGGAAACAGCTTTTTCCATTTTCTGGTGGACCTTTGCCGGCAGGTGCTGTGCTTAACTTGAATGTAATTACCTCCAAACCTAAAAACAGCCACATATCAAAATCTGCTGCTTTCATTGATAAGCATCTCAGTTTCATATACTGTGGAGATTTGCTCACCTTTTGATTGTCCCCTGTTCCTTTGTTTCTCCAGTTCTGGTGTAAATTCTGTCCTCAGGTGTGCTATGCAATCCCTACATGGCAACCTCATCTTGTGTGCAATGCATTTCTCCACAAGGGAGCAACTCCAGGACTTTATTTCATTGCCAGCTCCCTACTGTAATTTCCAAAATTATGTGTATCACGTATTGTAGGAGTGTTGTACAGGTCAGTTCAGCAGTTGTTCAGCATTTTCAATGTATGCAAGGTGCCATAAGTAATAAATATTAATTACTGTAGTGCTTTCTGATTTCTCTACAGGTGCAGAATAACTTTTTTTCTTTCCTTTTTCTTTCCTTTGTTTGAGTTCCTCCTGTATTTTCAAATTAAATAGATACTTTTACACTTCATTATATTTCCTTATGATTCATAATTTTTTGACACATTTTCTTCATGGCAAGGCCATAATGGCAAAATCACAATTTACCATGAAAAGCCTTATGGATTTATTTGCTATAATATATTTACTGTATCTGCATTCAGTGAATGTTCGTATCATTACGTTCAATCAAATATCTAGCTAGTCCTTAGCCCTTTCTTTTTTTTTCTTTTTTTTTTCTTTGTTATTAATCCTAGTAATGAACTCATCTTTGTCAGCAGTCACATATTGCTTTAGCTGCTGTCATTTGTGACAGTTCTCAGAGATGAAAGTGAGACACCCATATCCCACTGCTAACTTTTTGTCTGTCTTTAAAGTTTTATTTTATTCTTTTTTTTTTCTTCCTGACTTGATGACAGATAAAGCCATAAGTAGTTTAGATTAATCTTGGAAAGAGCGTGTTCTTTCATGGATATCTTTATATAACTTCCTATTGTCTGAAATTTGGCATATGGTAGTCATCTATATCCTGACATATCTCGGAGTTCTCTCATCTTTCAGTTTCCAATGGACTTACCCATTCAAAACCTTTCCTTCCCCAAATCAATCAGTTCCTTATTCCTAAATTGCATGGTGGTTTTCTTCCCTTAGGTATAGTGCCCATATGATCTACTGAGTCTTTTTAAAGGTTTTTGACAATGGTTTTCTGTTGTTAACTTTGCTGCTGTGTTAACATGCTGGGATGCTTGCCTCGTCACAGGGTTATGCTCGCCACACTGCAATCTGTGAAGCTCTTGCTTAGACCAAGAGTTAGTGAAAATGACAACTAAAGATTCTGCAACATCTGGCCAATATTCTTCCCACAGCCTGGGATATAGGCTGTCTGGTCTTGGTAACTAATCGATTTTAAGCACTGCTAACCTTTTAATACCAGTTTAGATGATATCTGCTCTCTATTTAATTCCTTATCTCCCAGTCCTGTAAAATTGGATTTTTGATCTGGGCAAATGTCAGAGCCTTTCATTTGTAAAGATGAATTCTTGTTAATAGCTGTACAATATCTCTTCTGTTTCTACATATATTTTGCTTACACTTTATTGCCAGTCAGAAAGCTTACCTTTTTCCATAATATTTGGCTACTGCATTACATATACACTAATATATACATTTATACATTATATATACATAATTCATACAATAAACTGTAGTTTAATAATGCATTAGTTAAAGTGTTAAAGATTGATGCAGAATGGTGGCTGAAAATCATTTTCATTCTGAACCTCCCCTTTCAGCAGGCTGTATTTTTTTTTCTCCCCAAAATTGCCTTTTGGACTGAAATTTCTCACAGTTGGTCTCAGCCCAGAGGGGGGAAAAAAAAAAAAAATCTGGAAAGGTTGGAGAAAATCTTCTATACTGTTCTTGAATTATCCAGGTCCTAAAATTGCTGTTTTCTATACTTTGAGACTTTGAGAAAAATGGCCAGGTGCGAGGAGAAGAATGGTTTGTACTCCCTTTTCCAGATCTGAATCTTCTTTCTTCTCTCAGCAACACTGATTCAAGCACATCTTTCACGTACATTCAAGTCTGCTATTTTGTTACATTTTTGGACTAGCAGAAAAACTCAGTGACCTCAGGCCAACTGAGAATGTTTGATTTTAATTTTGCATTGGTACTTTTTAAAGGAAATTTTGGCATTGATGAATTTAGTGTTCTTATGCTTTCATTTGTTTCAGCAAATGGCACCAGGTCACCTGTTTTCTAAAGGAAGACATCCTACCGGGAAAATTATATACTTCTGTTAATCAGTTTGGTTTTCCTTTCACTAATGAACTGTTGTCCTGAAAAACAAAAAGTAATTTTGAGATGCTTTCCTCCAAAATGATTTAGATGACCTGAACATTTGTTAAACAAAAATGGTATGTGTCAAAAAGTTCCCTGGTACAAATGAACACGAAGAGTGGTACATAAGTGGTAATTCTTTTCGCATTAGTCAAGCTCATGCCCTGTAATACACATCTGTGCTCTTACAGAGAAAATAACAAACCACAGGGGCATACCTCAGATGTTATTTATAGATGTGCTTAGAAGTCAAAAACTGATGCCTTCTACTTACAGGATAAATATTAAGGAACACTTTTCCATATGAGTCTGGCCAACATGCCTCAGCCTCAAGATATTGAAGTTTTCAGTGGTCTCCAGTCTTGTTTTTGCTGAAGTTAAGACTTTGACCACTTGTACAAAATCCTGGTAAAATCAGAGACTAGGAAGCTTTGAAGCCTAACATCTCGCTTACCTAAAAGTACAGAAAAAAACATACACCATTTTTTGGCCTCAGGCATATATTTTTTAGACTCCAAAGGTTGTGAAATATTAGACACTTACATCAACCTTTCTGTTTTTTCCATTTGTCTTTGCTTTCCCCACACACTTGTCTTTTGACCTGATTTCAGTGGAACATAGGAGCTGTCAGTTCCAATCAGGTCATTTCACTCAAGATTGTGCTTTTGACAGTGTTGAGTATCAGATACTTCACAGGGAGAGATATACAAGGCAAATCAGCGCTGAAGTGCTTCTCCCTCTGCTGGGCTCTCCTCTTTAATATATAGGACAGGGTTCCCCAAACTAGAGGTTACATTTCAAATCAAGTCATAACTCAGTAAAACTTCACTTTTGAAGCAGAACCTGAAACAATAAACTGATACTGCAATGTCAGGCTTACATTTTGATAACAGAAAAATTGGGGAATTTTCAGTCTAGAGACTCCTATATCCCAAAACATAAGGGTAAATATCCCTCCCAGAATTTTAGTAGCTCAAGACATCCAAGTCTTTGGAGATGTAATATTCAGACTCTTTCTTCAGAATGAAGATTGTAATTAAAGGCAATCGCTGTATTCATATTCCAATTAGCCTCAAGCATTTTTCCATCTCATGGGCATATCAGGGGGAGGACTAGCATGATGGCTTTTCCTTCTCCTACTCACACCAGTGTCTCAAGAGGTCATTGATTCCTATGCAGAGGAGAAGACCTAGAGATTATTTGGAAAAAAAACAAAAAAAAATCAAGGGTAGGCTGAGATTTAAGAATTTCCAAACTCTGCCTTGGCTATGGAAGAGTCCTTTAAGCTTCAACATCTTTCTACCATTAAACAGATGAGGCATGCTTTATGAATTATTGCTGACTGCAGATCATTGTACACTGACTAAATTGTAAGCATAACCCTCGTTGTTCTGGTTGTGTACTATTTTTTCTAATGTTAATGAAGAACAATCAAATAAAGTAGGGAATCAAGGTATATTTGATTATATTCAGCAATTCCCCAAAGAAAGACTGTACATTAAGCAGCGCTGAAGACTTGAAGAAGTCAGCTGGCCAGAAGACTCTGACAGCTCTCATGTGTATAATTCTTCTTCTTCTGCAGCATCTCCATTACTGGAGGCTTGGAGCCATTGACAGCCATCTGGCAGTCTCATTTTGTTTTAATCATGCTATCCTGTTACCTATTAAAGCTTCCTTTTTCTACACTTCATTGCTTAGCCACTGAACCAATGTGCCAATGAGCACATAACTTGTATTGTCCAAGACATGCTTAACAAAACACAGCTTCCTTTTCTGTAATTAATACTGAGCTCCTGTTAAGAGATTATAGGGTCTACCCACAAAAGTTTTTAAGTGAGCCATTTGTATTATGACCTGAAGATAGTAACTTTTTTTTTAAAAGTGCTTGAGCATCTAGATTTAGTGACTAAAGTTTAGCACATTCCAGATGTAAGCTCTGAAGTGCACAGGCAGCTGGTGAAGATGCTGCACACACTCTTATCCCCCTCCCCCTGAAAGCTGCTGGAAGCATTCAGCAGCCCAGTGGCATGGCTGTGTACAGCATGTTTATGGTTGCTCTGAACTGCACTGGTGTGATGTCTGGCAGTTAAAGAAGATATAAAAAGTCTTAATAAAATCTGCAGAGTTTTCCATAGATTTTGCAAACCCTTCAAGGTTACAAGGTATATTGGGAAGGCATCTTTTCAGCTGTTACGGCTTCCTAAGCTGTTTTATGCATTGTGTTTTCTTAACAAGTCAGCCTGTGGAGCAAAAGGAATGTAATAAGGCAT
This sequence comes from Megaceryle maxima, assembly GCA_024605025.1. Taxonomy (NCBI): domain Eukaryota; kingdom Metazoa; phylum Chordata; class Aves; order Coraciiformes; family Cerylidae; genus Megaceryle; species Megaceryle maxima. The sequence goes on along the minus strand of JANHGN010006655.1, from coordinate 5,185 downwards.
GCTCTGAAGAAAATCATACATTCATTTTTATCAAGAGGAAAAGATTTACCAATTAAATTATCTGAATGACCTATCACAATAATTAAAGAGGTGTGAAACACACTCTAAAGGATTAGAGTCAGTCTTGTACCCAGATAAAACTATGTATTTTTATTATCAAGACCCAGAAGAGTAGCAAGAGTGAAAGAGAATAGGTACTGTGGGAATCCCAATATGTAGAGCCACTGGGAACATCTCTAAAGAAGTATTATGTATTAGTTTAACAAGTAGTTTTTTTCATTGACCTGAAAAGTGCCTGCAGAGTTAATCACACTTTCTATCATGTGAGTGTTACTCAAGGAGACTTCACACCAGGGAGACATTGAAGTGCCAGGAACAAACACAGCCAGGCTACAAGAGAAAAGGAGAGAGAGATTCAACGGCCAGAGGTAACATGGCAGTGCCTTTGACACACTATTCTGGGTTGAGTGTCCCTTGTAGGTCATTCAAGTGCTTCCTCTACATCAGACCTTAACTGAGGCCAAGGATGAAGGTAATGATTAAAATCTGCTTGGCACGGAAAGAAAAATAGTGCTTTTTAAGATGGCATGAGGGGCTGAATGTCCCAGATAAACAAGACTAAGAGAGGAGCAGGGGCACATAGAGGGAATTACTCAGTGCAAGATTTGAAGTGTACGTGTTATCTTCTTAACTCTCTCAAAATACCAGAATAAATTTATTATGCAAGCCATACTGTTTGGCTGTTTTGGCATTTTGTTTGGGGTATATTTTTTTAGTTCCTGGCTGTTGGTAATTATATCACAAAAACTCTGTTCAAATGTTTTTATTTGAAGTTACAGTAAAGTAACATAAGGAAATATTTACTTTTTTTGCAAAGTTTTTCCCATCTTTTATCTCAGTTTGGAAAGCCTCCATTCCCACTATTTTCCATGTGTTTGTTTATTCTAGACAAGAAATCCCGTGAGTAACTATGAGCATCCCTCTGCATAAAGTAAACCAAGAGGTTGTTGGGAACCATTTGCTACTGCCTATTCACTTCTGCTGGAGCAGAGCCTATCTGCAGCACTTTTCCTTCACAGATGGCTCCCTGTCCAAGGATCCCAGGTTCCTTGGACAACATGTGGAATCCAGTGAAACCCCTGTGTGATATACAGTTTGCTGATGGCAAATTGGTTGTGGATAGAAATCAACAGAAAGAGCAAATTGACCGTTTTAACTAATCAAAGTCAAGCTGTGAATACCAGGTTATCTATTTTCATGGGAAAAAAAAAGGCTTGTTAATGGCAGAATGTTTGAAGGTGGTCTGCTGAACACAGTCATGGTGTCTAGGTGGCAAAGTGAAGGTCATGATACTGGAAGCCCTTAAACCAAAGCTGTTTACAGGTTTGTGTAGATGGTCTGCAGGAGATAGGCACAGCAGTCTCAAGAGGACTGTTAACTCTGTCCATGAAGAGTGCTCTCAGGAGATCACAGTGATTGGGATGGCACAGATGGCACTGCCTGGGGGAGTCGCCGAGCAAGACTTCCTTGGGAGGGGAAGACTTGAATATGGATGAATCCCCAGGCAGCCACCCCAAATCAAGGACTATAAAATCTTTTGTTCTTCCCTAGTCAGGCTGTCTCTCTGTGTGCATGGGCTAGCTTGATGCCTAGAGCTTGGCCCCTAGAGATCAAGCAAGGGAAGCTTGTTTTCTACATTTAACCTTGGGATGAAGGGCATAAGCATGGTTTTCTTTCCTTTCTGCTATCTCTCTTTCAAATGCCCTTTGCTTATTGCATGTGAATTAGGTCTCACGAAGCACATAAAGATGCACATCTATTTCACTGCAGGAGTCTGTCTGTGAACTGTCAGCAGAGGCGATCAATGTGGAAAAATATCTTTTGATGGTCTGCATTGAAGAAGAAAGTTGGGCTTCAGTGAGCCTAGTCCCTGGGCATGTGAAGGAGCTTGTAACATAATACTTGGCTAATGTTGACTTTGGTCAGATAAACTATGGGTTTACCTCACCTTCCCATGCTCAGATGATAACAAATGATGTGCATGACATCACCAGCTCTGAGTAATGTCTGTAATGGGAAGCAGCTGGTCACTGGAGTAGTTCTGTTACTGGACATGGAGGTAAAACATAATTAACTTAATACATACAATATGCTCTGTTAATCTGTGGCATGCATTTAGATTGTGTTCTGCACAAATATTAAAGATATTATTTTGCTGTGGGTTCAGAAATTTAATAGATCTGTTCGTGTAACAACTCTATCTGCCTTTCCTGTACGGCCACATTTCCTATTCAGATTTTTCTTTTTCCTTAAAAAATGCTTCTCTTGACCCAAGCTGATTTTCCTTTATAAATAATCTCCTCCTCCTGACCACAATGCATACATTATTTAGTAATTATTTGTTATTTCTATTCAGGAAAGGCTTAGAGATAGGGAGCTCCAGTAAGTTAAACACTGCCTGAACACTGAAGAGTCAGTCCCGGCCCAAATTGCACATGGTCTGTTTTCTTTCACTTAGATAAACCAGGTAAGTAAGGGACTGCATGGAAATAATGGGATAATACTGATTGGCATGAAAAACAGCAGTGATTATAGAGCTGCCTGCCTATTGTGTAGCTTTTTTTTTTATAGGCATCTTGGCACAGCAGTAATGTGGTAGTAAATGTAAAACAGTTTAACTCTTTTTGTCTGATACTCTGAGTCAGGCACTGAGAAACAGGCCAACTCTATTGTGCACATTAGAAACAGGCAGACAATTCCTGCTCATCCTCTTTGACTATGCTGCTGAGATTCTTAGAGAAGGATTGGGAAAGGAGAAGTGAAAGAGCATTTAGAGGAGACAGCATCAATGGAGAAGGTGCAGATGTGCTTATTAACACCTTTTTTGGTAAAGACATGGCAGCACAAGCAGTGTTTCAGAAGCATGTCCAGACAGCAGCGGATGGAGAGGGCAAATTGTATGATTCTCCAACTCTTTTTCTTCTTTCTGGTACAGCTGTATTTCAAATGGTTCATTTTACTAGAAATAAATGTGGAATATTATAACCAACCACAATGTTAGTTTTACCCTACTTTGAGCTGCATCTGTCAGATCTATTTAACCCTTCTATTGGAAACATGTTTCAGGACTAGATCTTTACTTGGACTTCCATGACTAAGCCCTTTACAGGAATAGTCATTGAAACCTTCTTTTCTGAGGCCTTTTGATAACAATTTTGGCACTTCATGCAAGCTTTTTAGAAGAGTATTTGAGACATTGCAGAATTCCACAACTTTATTTACTGGAATAGCCAGTACCATAAATGAAATATTCCTTAAAAATAACAATAAAGTTACCAAAATCAAGAGGACAGGAAAAAGAAAAGTGAACAGATTTTGTTTTCTTTTAATTCCCTGATATTTGTTGTGTTTATACCCAAATATAGAGCTGCTTCCCTTTAATGTTCTAAATGTTGCAGTGACTTCTTTTTTTTGTTTGTTGGTTTTTTTTTTTTTTCCTTCACTGTGCTTTTGTAACCCCCTAGGGACTTAGAGAAGGATCATGGGTTGTAAGAGGAGGCAGCTCACATGCTGCACCTGGATTTCAGGACTGTGTTCAGGTAGCAGGGAATGGGAATCTGCAGCTGAGCAGCTCCTAGAGTAGATGATTTAATAAATCACTTGTTCTAAATGTTGTGGCGTCCCTTTATTATATTAGCCAGAATACAGTATGTGAAAAAATCTCAAGTACAAGTTCATTCCTGCTCTTCACTAGCCTGTGTAAAGTAAAATATCTCTTCCAATTCTTCCTACATATGTTACCTTTTAACTTTGTGTCCTTTTGTTCTGGTCTGTCTAATTACCTCAAGTAGATAATCAAGCTTGATTTTATAATAAACCATAGCCGGTTCAGGCTTGTCATGACTGATTTATCGACTCCCAAGACTAAGGACTTTCAGCCTCAAGACTGAGAATATTTCTGGCTGCAATTCAAGGTGTTAATTCTGAGCTTTAAAATCTAAATACGGTTTGGAACATGTGTCCTATGTTTTCCCTTCAAAAAGCCTGCATTTCTGTTGGTTTTTTGTTGTTGTCCGAGAGGAATTTAAACTGGAATTAAGATCAAACAAACTCAAACCATCCAATTCTGCAGAAACATGTAATCATCATGACAAAGACTGTCCTTTTGAAGGCAGGGGGGCTATTATATGTGAATGGAAGTTTCTAGCAGTGGGCCTTGAGGGGGAAAATATGTCTCCATGAAAGATGCCAGCATGTGTTTCCCTATAACAAACTGGTTCAGCACCACCTGATGGGGTGGCATGTGTCTCTACACGTGTGCACGCTTTAGAAATGTAAAGGTGCAGTGCTAAGAAAACAAAATGATGATAGCTAATGACTCATATACACCATTTGGTGTCCCTTAGGGACCGCTTCTTTTCCAGTGTTTTACCTCAGCAGTTGATCTCATCGGGGACATGAGAGCTAATCATCCTTCCAACTATTCATCCAGGGATTTGAGGCCCCAAGTTCTCAGTGGAGGGCTTTTATACCGCAGCTCCTTTAGCAGACAGTTGTATTCCTACCTCTCTGCACCAATCAGCAAAGCATTGGTGTAGATTTGAATGCAATCTCTGTATGCAACAGATATCTACTAATGGGCATTAAGGTCTCTTAGCTACCTCAATCAGTAACAGAGGGATGCCATTATTCTCAGGATTGTGTAACAGGTACATTACCACACGTCTGCATATTCCATCCACTGCTACTCCACTGTAATTCTCTTTTCTTACTGCTAACAGGCATCAGGTCTTGTGGATCTTGTGATATTTTCTCAGTGTTTTTATTCTTAGAATTCAATGTCATTTTGGGTTTTCACACATTTCCAAGGTTGTATGCCTTCTCCTAACTCAATTATTTCACATTTTCCAATGCAGAGTGGCATCTGGCCTCTGTGGACCATGTTGCATGAGAGCCACATCTCACTAGACCTGATCACATGACCTGTTATTTATTGTGCTTCCAAGACTTTTTTTATCTGTAGCCTTGAGATACTGTATTTAATGCCTCATCCACATATGTATATAGTAAGCATGAACAAAAGAAGCCCTCCAGAGGACATTTTTATTGCTCACCATGCTTTTATGATCAAGAAATGACAACCTGTCATAGGTTGTTGGTTTTTGTTTTGTTTTGTTTTGTTTTT
>JANHGN010006654.1:0-10426 GCA_024605025.1 Megaceryle maxima | reverse complement strand
AATTGACTTGGGGTTTTCTGGTTAGAAAACAAATGCATTTAAAAAAACCCACAAAAAAACAGACAGTTCCTCTTAAGTTGGCACTGTGGCCAAACCCCGCTTTTCTGATGAGAAAAATGTTCTGCCCGACGCTGTTCCCCGACTGGTTCCCAATAGTCCATCCTGCCCGGCCCAGCACCAGTGACTCTCCGGGGCGCATGGGGGACTCAACCCTCTGCGCCAGCATCACCCCATCTCCTCCCCCGCTGCAAAATGGCGTCTGGGCGGTGCACGCTGGGAGCTGCAGTCCCGCTCTGGAGGAGCTCAGCCCCTCTGTGCGTCAAGCCCGTGAGATCTTCCCCCCAGCCCGGCTCTCAACATGTCCCCTGGCGGGGAACGGGAGGTGACTACAGCTCCTTGGACGCAAAGGAGACGGGCGGGGCAGCTCTGCCCGCGCTGCCCGCTGGGAGCCGCGGTCTCTCTGCCGGGCGCTGGTGCCGCTGGAGGCTCGGAGGGGACTTCGTGTCCCAGCGCGCCCCGCGCGGCGCCGCGGAGAGGCGGGAAAGGCGGACGGCCGCTGCGAGGAGGCGCTGGGCCTGGGCCGCGTCGGGGTACGGGGCGCTTCACCCACCCGCTTCACCTTCCCCCGCCGGGTCGCGCTGTGGGCCCGGAGTGCGCGGCGCTGAGCTGGGAGCGGCGGGCGTGGGGCTCCGGGCGGCCCTGGGTAATGAGGAGAGAGGCGTGAGATCAGAGGAGGACGCGGAGGCCTACGCGGGTGTGTGTGTTTGTACCCGGCAGGATCCCGGCCCGGGGGAGGGAGCTGGGCTCGAGGCGGACATGCCGAGCTGCGGCCTGCACTCGAGATGTGGGGCAGGACCGGGCCCTATGGCGTTTCCCTCCCCAGGGCCGGGTGTGAGCCAGGGCCTGCTGCCCTCTCCTTGGGGTGGCGGCCCAGTTGAGCCCCGTCCCGAAGCAGTGGGCTGTGATTGGCACAGGGTGGCTGGCAGGTCTTGCCGCAGTGCTGTCTGCGATGAGGGCAGGCTCCTGGCAGTGCTATGGAGTGACTGGGGTCTCTGCTTTCCTCACAGGCTGCACAAAAACGCCCAGAGCCTAAGTAAGACCAGGATGGAAGAGTCCAATGGAGACCTTCCCATCCAGAAAGGCATCATCCTGTCCAAGTTCTGCGGTGATCACCTCACTGTAACAAACCTGTGAGTCTCACTGGGCCAGTTTGTTTGGCTACTAATGCTTGTAGGGCTAAGACAGCTTCTTAAGAGGAAAGTATTTCCTTCCTGTTCAACAGACAAGAGATCAACACTTATACCGCTGCCTAAAACCAGGCATTTAATACTGTGCATTTCATAGTAGTTTACTGCATGTACAGATTACAGTTTGGTTTTTTTATTTTTAAACTTCTTTATTACTCTACAGAATAAGGATGGCAGTGTGGGCGTGGAGACTGAGTGGTGCCTGCCTTATTATGCTGTGTGGTGGCCTTTTGCCAAAGATCCAGGAATATCCCCAGACTTTTATACCAGCATGAGTTCATGTCAAATTTAGAACTTGGTTCTGCAGCTTTGGATGACTCGGGAGGAAGGAATTTTTTTTAAAACTTGTTTTAATACTACATTTTCCAGCATCTTGATGGACATGTTTGTTTTCTAGGGTGGAAGTTCTGAGATCTTTCGTGGTTCTAACTGACCCTCGGGAGGGGAAGCTGACTGAGTCTCAAGCAAAAGTGAGTGACCAGCAGACTTTCCATGTCCGTTTACTGCATTGTTTCAGAAGAACCTATAATTAGGTAGCCAAGCTTATTCTAATAATATATTGGACCTGATTCTGTAATTCACTTTTTTTCCTGAGCTGAACTGAGGTCCCCTGTTTGCCAATTCTGTTTCTGATGGCCTGGCATGTGGTAGTGTGATGATCAACCACCTCGGTTCTGCGAGACTTCCCTCGCAGAGGCAGCAGAGAGACTGAGGTGTCCCAGCCACTGCTGGAAGTCAGGCTGCAGATCACTTGACCTTTTTACTGATTGAAGAGCAGGTCTTGTAGGCCCTTGGTGACACCCTCCCCTTGTTTATGTGCATGTGTGTGTCACGTGTGATTAGTTTTGAAGGGGGATTGATTTCTTGAGCTGCCTTGTTTTCTGATTCTTGTTAATGAGACGAGAGCTTAAACCACGGGAAGGAGTGGAGCTTGTACTTTATGTCCCTTTAAAGCAATCCTGAAAGCGTAGCCCTGATAATTTTTGTGGCTTTCCTGCCACTGACCTCAATCAGTGATGGTGTCATTTACAATAGGCAGAACATGATGATTACTGGGACTAGAGGTACTGTAGTGAATGCAATAAGGAATCATAATGGCCAAAAGAAAGTGTGAGAGATGATGTGTTTTTTTGGATTTATACAATATGATAAATACAGGGTGTAATTTGGAGTGTTCCTGTCTCCTGGAAGATGCACAAGACAGTTATGGGGTGTTCAGATTTGCTCAGAAAGTTTATGCTCATCTTTTAGTAATTGGACCTGCTGTAATAGTTAATGAATTTTGGTGTCCAAGGTAATTTTCAGTTACTTCATATTCTTGTCTTGAGTCTTGTCTAAGTCTTGAATTTTAATGTTCATTCGTTCCTTAAATCATGGTTTTGTTTCAGGCAAAATTGCCTGGGAATCCTTGAAATTAAGCTACCCATTTTATTGTAGTAATAGTTATTTTGAACGGCACAGAATGATGGTGTCACAGTTGGCTCTCCTTTCACAGTTGAATTTTTATGCTCCTTTGTATTCTAGACGCTAAACTCAGTGGGCATTTTGAAAACCGTATTTGCAGCTGTTCCTGGGCCTACACTGAAGACCTCAGTGGAGTGACAACCTGAAGATGGAAGATCAGGATGCAGCCGAACCCTTTCTAGGGACAGTGGCTGGTGGTGCCACAGACTACGAAGGAGCCTTGCCCTCAGACACGGTGTCACTCAGTGATTCTGATTCCGATGATTTGGGGTTAGCAGATGAAGCAGAAGTTGATACAATATCTCCTGAGGAGCCATCTGTAGATGATGGGGACTGCAGATCAGGGGACACCCCCGCCTCTTCAGACAGCAGTCACAGGTCTCCTGTCCAGCCGTTCCATCTGAGGGGCATGAGTTCTACGTTCTCTCTCCGTAGCCAGAGCATTTTTGATTGCCTGGAAGAGGCGGCCAAGCTGTCTGTGCCCTCGATGCCTGAAGATAACGTTGTTGATGGGAGGTTTAAGCGTCCGTTGCCTCCAACCACAGCTTCAGGGAATGTGTTCCCAGAAAGCCTGGGAAAGCAAGCCAAAGCAGTGCAGGCTCCCAAAACGTCCCCTGCAGTGCCTGACTATGTGGCACACCCAGAGCGCTGGACCAAATACAGTCTAGATGGAGTTTCAGAGTCCAGTGACAAGACTAACAGGGAAGTGGCCATGGAATTTCTAGCAGGTTTGAAGAAAAGAGGGGAGGAGCAAAGCTCAGCTACACAAGAGAGCTATACCCCATACTTCAACCAGGACCCTTCCAGCTGTGGAGCTGGGAGGATTGTCTTCACCAAACCAGCAAAAAGGGGTGTGGATGAACTGGAAAAGAAAACAGGTGGGGAGGATGATAAGAAACACATGAAAACAGATCTGAAAGGAAGATCTCTTAAGAAGACTGATGACTCAAGGGAGGAAGATAAAGTGGAGCTGGGGCACTTAGATAGTGGCAGTGGGAAGGCAGCAGAGGAGGAGGAATGTGTTATGGTGGGGGACCTGAATGCTGAAGGTAGGTGTAGTGCAAGGTTTGGTGGTACAGGAGAAGGGCCATCTGTGGAAACAGTTGGATTCCATTGCAGTAAGAAGAAGAACAGGAAGAATTTTCGATCAAAAGTAGACAGTGAAGGGGAGGAAGAAGAGTCTTGAAGGATGAAGTGCATTGGAGACATCCGAGGACTTGTGGTTTTGGTTATGTTTGATTTATTTTTTTTTTTTTTACTGACTTTGTTTTTGTGGTCTGGAAACCATGTGATTGCTTTTTGTCTAATGGTTTGCATTGTAGACACCAAGAACAATTGATATTGTTTAGAACTTAAGCTACCTAAAATATACCCCAGATTTTTTGTTCCTGAGAAGTCTGTGGGCACAGGAGAGTCTCATTGTAGCAGCAGAGTCAGGTGTGCTGTGTTTACTTGAGCAGCTCCCTGGGGCCTGCTCTGGAGCTGAAGCAGCCAATGAACAAGGTGTGTTGGCTAAAAGGCTGTGAGGCTTCCTGCTGACTCCCAGGTTTAGAACTGTTCCCAAATCCTGGAGAATCTTGGAGCAAAGATGATGAGTACATTATGAGGCTTGTAAACAATGAAAACAAAGTCTAGTCTTCCACTGGATGTGAAAGGAGAACCTTTGATTTCTTTAATACATCCTTCCCTCACTGCCATTGAGGGTAAAAGCAGAGTGGTGCCTAATCATAAGTTTAAAGGGCCCAGGTGAGAAATGGCAAAATCACCATTTTTATTTTTAAGGTTGGGTCATTATTTCCTTTATTTAGTGTTAACATGATAAAAGATTTTAAAGAACACAAAGTTTCTTGTGGAGAGGTACAACTGTGGATACATGCTGGTGAGAACACGTACAGCCTGACCACGTTGAGTGTGGCTCAGAATTCGCCACACCTTCAGTCATTAAGCCGGGCAGTGGCTTTTCCTCTTACTGGCGTGATACAGTGTGATGGTTCTTGGCCTGCGCATTTGTGTGCCCTTTCCAGGTGGCACTGCTTCCCCATGGACTCTGTGAGTGGATTTGGTGGGAGTGAGGTGTTTAATCAGAACTGGACACTTTGTTCTTGGGCATTCAATATACTTGCAGTTGTAGCTTGTTTTCTTCATCTCTTTGAACCATGCCTATTAATGCAGCTACAGGAGTTACAGCAAACGCTCAATTTATTTGATTTGAGAATTATCTTTAAAATCTTCTAGTATGTTACTCTAAGCTTGCTGTCTTGTAACTTCACCCTCAAGTCTTCTATTTTAGATTCTAAAAATCACATTTTTAACATTTTCAGTAATTTTACAGTATATAGAGAATCGCCTCATAAAACAAATTGCCTCATACAATGAATTGCATTGTAATGTATGTCAAATATATTAGGATTTCCTTCAGGCTGTTAATAAATTTTATAAATGACACTGAAAGATAAAATACTTTGAAAGTACTTACGTGAATTGAAACTCAGATTAGTTCAGGTCAGTTTGGGCTGACAGTTGCCAGCATTCTAAGTGGACCAACACTGCTAGTATTTATAACTGTGTACTTCTTCAGCATTTGTGATTTTTCTTGCTAGATGATGCTTGCTCAGACTTGGAAGGATGTTTGAGGAAGTTACTTCCTCTGGGCAGGTGTCAGCATCTCACCAGTAATTGACTGGTAGTCCCAAATCATTTGGGTCTTTGCGTTTGAACAGATGCATGTTTTAGCAGCAGAAAACAATGTAAAATGAGTAATATTGCTCACATCTTTTTAAATTCATTTTTTGATTTTAAAAAGCAGAATGTGTTTTCTCGTGGGTATATAGTTTGATGCACCGTAAGTAGTTGTTTATTGCTGAATGCATCCCTTGTTCCAGTGCATGCAAGTGGGACATAACAATTCCATGTGGAGAGATTTTTGGTTTCCAGTGAATAATTAATATGCTGATCACAATTAAAACAGTCAGCATTTTGGAATGGAGGCTGCTGCCAGGAGCAGGACATGCTGGTTGTACAATACATATTATTTCCTACCAAAAAATGCAGCTCAGTACACTTGCTGGTTTTGTAACTTCCGCTTGCCTAGAGAAGAAGGTAGGACACTACCCAAATCCCATCACTGTTCGTGGGGTCACTGAGGTCTGGGGCGCAGCTGAACAAACTGGACAAATGCCTAGTCTATGAAGACAGCAAAACCAGACTAATACCTATTTATAGAAGGCTCATGTCAGAAAGGCATTTTTGTCAGATCTGAGAATTTTAAATTTTTTTTTATTTTCCGAGGAAGCTTCTCAGCAGCCTGCGTTGATGTGGCTGGAAGCAGTTACACTCATCAGGAAAGGAAGTGTGCTTGAAGCTTATCAGTGTATGGAAGACCACAACCCAATACTTGTCCCTTCTGATGCTGTTTATATTATTCCAAAGAAATCTTCCTTTAAAGGAGGGCAGTAATGTTCATTTTACTGCTGTGTCTTTTCTTACAACATTCTAAAATAAAGCCAGGTAGCTGTTGTGTGCTAAAAATGTACACGGCCGTTTAAGTAATAAAAACATGGCAAACAGCCCAAATTCCTACTTTGCAGGAAAATTCTCACTATGTATTCTTAAGTCTCTAAGTGATTTATTTTATTTTTTTTCCCCAACCTTTGAGAGAGAAAAGTAAAATGAAATCAGAAATCTGCTTGGGTGTAGCTGTGGAGTTTCATGTGCATAGAGGCCCAGGCCCTGTCTCTAATGGCAGCAGCTGCTCAGGCATTGACACAAGAGTGCAGCAGAGGCTGGGGGCCAGCTGCAGGAGGGTCACCTGCTGGGTGTTCAGAAGGTGACTCAAGTCACTGCATGCTGGATGACCATGCAATGACATTCCAGTTCCTGGTGATGAGAGAGGAGCCCTCAATGAGGAACATCAGCAAAAGAATGCAGCGTGGGAAGAGGAGGAGGTGAGTGTGATCGTCAGGGGGTTGCAAGATTTCCAGGAACTCTATGAATTGTAGTAGTTCAGTATCCCAGGCCCTTTCCTTTGGAAACTATTTCTTGATTTCCTTTCTAAGCAGCTCAGAAATAGGAGCTTGCTTTCTTGACCAAAGAAGTGGCTCGGTTTTTAGTGTGTAAACAATCACCCTTCAACGGGGAGACTCCTTTAAATGGAGAAACCTGCAGGAATTAGCAACGGTGATGATGGATTGAAGGTGTGGTAACTGGAGAACTGAAGGCAGGTTGTTAGAAAACAAGGTGGTGGAGTCATCCTGGAGGAGAAAGATCTTAATGTGATTTGTGGAATGGAGTTTTGGAGAAAGGGCCAAGTGATACAGGAGCAGGAGGGAAGAAAACCAAAGAAATTGAAGGAGGAAGACCAAGAAATCCTCAGTAGTGTCAAACATTGACAGTGGATAAAGGCTTTGAGAGCTCGGCTTTGGGCCTTCATGAGATTAGCATTTCCTTGTACAGGAGCTCAGTAGGACAAAAGATTTAGTCTGTAGAAGTGTGAATAAAATTCAGTTATTGATATACATGATGTCAGCCTCGGACTGATCTGCAAGCTCTTTCCTTTCACTTCTTTCTCGCAAAGGTGCTTCTCCGTCAGCGTTCGTAACACCTGATAGGATTGTAAAAGCCACGTGCTTATTTAAACACCTTAGAACAAGGAGCACGTAACAGTAATTACTTAAAGAACTTTAAAATGTTGACAATAATCCACAATAAAAAGATGCTGTAGATTCTATTGCTTTGCATTTGCTCATTAAATGATAAAACCAGGTTTCTTCTTTATTTTTTCATCTATTTAAGTTACTGATTTTTATACAGTTACAGTATTAAAGTGGCTGGGGAACATGCTACAGGATGGGTTTTCTTATGGGAATGTTGATTATGAAGTAATTTACATATGTATTTTATAAGCTTCTAACAGGAAGAAGTTGAGGTTAGTCTGAGTCACTTGAGGTCTTGTCATGTCATGACTTTGCTGAGTTTCAAGCTGCTTCTTTTTTCCCATGTAGTATCTGTTCATTTAGTGGGTTTTGGAGGGCTTTTCGTGTAAACAATAGTAATAGATAGATATTGAAATAGATCATTAAGAAGAATATCCAAGCTCTCTGTTGTGTTGGATATCCTGCAGTGCCTGAGAAGCAGGCTGTCTCTAATGTTTTAAACTCCAAAGAATAGTACCCTGAGACACAGGACATGGTTCTCAACCTACAGAAGCAGTTGCAGCTCTGAAGGCAAATGAGCTGTATTGATTAAAACAAAGTAGGAGGCTTGCTCCATATTTATTTTTAATTATTACTGTTACCCCATATTAATTGATTTGGTAGTACTGTTTCACTGACATGAGAAACCCTGTGGCAAATAGACACTTAGATGCTTCAGGTCGGCTGAGACCATTCTAACTCGCACTAAGCACCAGTTCTTTGCCCATTGCTTTTAAATCTGTTCTGCAAAAGGTATTTTTTTCATCCTGAAGTATGAATATTCTGCTCCTTCTTTATATTCCCATTACCTCCAGGTGCCTCCTTATGTGGTTCTTTTCCAATCTTTTTCCCTTGCATTTTTTTTTTTTAAACTAAATTGTTCAGCTGTATTAATTAGTTTTTCCATGCTTGTTTTAAATACTTACGTGTATAGTTTGGAGCTGGTTGGTTGCACAAAAGGTTGGTTTTGGTTAACACCTCTGCCATCGAGGAGATAACAGCTGTACAATAGCAGATCTACAAAATAGGTAGTAGTTTCCTACATCAGTACTTTATCCATTCTTAAATTTGCAAGAATGATAATCTGCACAGCATCAGAGATACCACTATATTTATTTATTTATTTATTTTAAATAAATAGTTGAACTATCTTGGAGGAATATTTGTATGAAATTCCTCCCCCTTTTTTTGTGAATATATTGCATTATCTCAAGCTGGTACAAACTATTACAGCATTTCTTGTGTATTCCCGTTGAACTTGTATTGGGTATCAATATTGTCCACTGAATAGCCTGACTTTTTTCAGGAAGCCACAAAATGGATTAGAAAAGGGAGGGAAACTGCAGTGGGAATATTAAGGTAAGAATCCTTCATCGAGGCCAAAATTATACTGGAGAGTTCTAGGGACAAAGAAAACAATAACAGTTGTGCTCTGTAGCACATGGTAATGCTGAGCATTTTCAGACTGTTTAAAAAAAACCCCTTTGTTTGTATCTCAAGGGTTTATCATCAAAAGCTCAAGACAAGGTTTCTTTCTATTATTTGTATGTTAGACACTTTGCTTTGAGAAGCTGGTTATCTGGTAGCTAAGAAAATTAGAAAAACTGATGCCTAAGAAGATTAGTCTAGGTCAGATCAGACAGAATATGGCTATTTTCAAAGCTGACAGTTTTAAAGAAAGAAAAGGTTGGGAGATGGAAAAGAATGGAGGGGGGAAGATGAAGTGTTTCCTTCCAGAAGCATCCTGACCAAAGGAAATCAACATTTCTCAAACAGACTAGCAAAGAGAGCAGGAAATGCTGTATTTCTGACCTCCAGGAGAAAGGGAAATGTTTCTTTATATACATACACGTATCACCAGAGAGGTAAGGAAAGTGAAATCATAACACAGTTCCATTTTTCCTTTCCTTTATCCCTAAATAGCATCTGCTAAATAGCATCTGCTACCACTGAATGAGAGAAACATGGTGAAATCCTAAAGCTGATGTAAATACCAATAAAACTATTACTTACCTGGGCTTCCATAACTTTAAACCGCTTTTCTTGTTCTTTCAGTCCACTAAAATATTTCAACAAATGATCCACCCTGTGGAAACAAAACAGACACACTGAGCAAAAAGGAAAAGCCTCACAAATCCTAAACTGCAAACCCCACACAATTTAATAAAGCCACGGCCCCTCCCTGGCAGTTCTGTGCTGCTGAGACACTCCAGGTGTGGAGGACTTCCATAAAGTGCCTCTAAATCATTGTATTGTACACATGCTTTCTGCATCCTTCTCCCTTCAGTTCCTTATTCTTGGCATCCCATTCCCCATGGGCCCCCAAATCCCTCTGCTTTGTCCTAACTGTTCCGTTTCCCTCTTAGCAGGTTATGTTCCATTCAGGTCCCTCTGAAAAAGCTGCTGCTGGGTGGGTCTAATGCATTTTGGGATTGGGTCAATGCAAAGTACAAAGAAGCACTTTCTGAGGGTTTCCTAAGATTTCGAAAAGACGCTGCTACCTCGTAAGAGCAAAGATAAAAAGCCACCGTTTTAGTGGTGTTCAGCTGAACCTTTTCTCTCAAAACTCGAGCTCTCATGCCTAGGGCTTGTCAGTGATCTGCTTATAAGAATAAAGTGCAAACCAATATAACAATGCTAAATTATTATTATAGAATTAATGATTATGAGTTGAGTCTATGTAGATTAGGGGGAAAGAGAGTTCCAAAAACATAATTCAGTGCACTGTTCTGGTCTCCAGCTCTTCTATGAGTTGGACAGGTGGAGGTTTGTTTTGAAAGCGAGCAGAGAAAGAAAACAGCACATAAACATTTCCCTGGAACTTTCTTACTATGATAAGTTTAACACCTGTCCTGCCTCGCTTTGAAGTCAGTTTTATCATATGAGGAAACGGCTGAAAGAGGTGGTAAAAGTTTCTGTAAGATGCTTTGTTGGCTGGCTTCCAGTCTTGCCTTGGATGTTTCTGTTTTCCCTGTAATTCTCTAAATAATAACAGCACTTTTTTTTTTTTTTTTTTTTTTTTTA
>JANHGN010006653.1:0-45777 GCA_024605025.1 Megaceryle maxima | reverse complement strand
GCCTAACCACTCTCTCAGTGAAGAATTTCTTCCTAATATCCAATCTAAACCTCCCCTGACGCAACTTGAGGCCATTTACTCTTGCTTTATCTTTAGTAATTTGGGAGAAGAGACCAACACCAGCCTTGCTACAACCTCCTTTTAGGCAGTTGTAGAGAGCAATAACTGATTTCCAACCAAGCTATTTTTTTTCTGTGCACATACAAAGGTATAATGACATTACCCACTTGCATATTGCATGTTTCTGGTATCATGAACTCTCTCCACTCATATTCATCAGTGACCCCAATTTAATGGAGAATTAATAATCTACCAAGTTGCAGGCTTTGTGCCTGAGAGATAGGCAGCAAACAGGCTTTGCAATTGTGAGCTATTATGATTCTGCAGAAGTCTGTCACTACTGTCAAGGACAGAAGGGATTTGATAACTGTCAGCCTAGCAACATGACAATACTTCAGGAGAGTTAAAAAATTCCTCCATGTCTTCCCGTGTCAATAGATTTGTTATCATTTGGAGCTTGCTGTCCTTTCCATAAGCATGAGAGAGAATTCTGCCAGAAATAGTCAGAGTGAGCTCCCCTGCTTTCTGAACAGAAAGGATAAGCAGTCTGAGCACTAAAATAAAATAATAATCATTATTATTTGGAGGGACTTCCTCTAGTAAAGCAGGAATCCATCTAGTCTAGCACTTTGCCAGTTGCTGGAACTTCTAATGTCCCAATGTCCTGGCTTGAGTGAGAACAGAACTAATTCTATTCAGTGATTTTACTTTTCAGTTC
Organism: Megaceryle maxima; assembly: GCA_024605025.1. NCBI lineage: Eukaryota > Metazoa > Chordata > Aves > Coraciiformes > Cerylidae > Megaceryle > Megaceryle maxima. The sequence continues at coordinate 44,999 of JANHGN010006653.1, read as the reverse complement.
AGTTCTTCCAACTAACTGCACTGTCTGAAGTTAGCAGCCTGTTTTCACAGACAGTGTCTGCTTTCAGCAGTGGTAACACCCCATGCTTAGGTTTACTACCAAGGATTGGTGTGCAGATGAAGGCCACTCTGGGTCTTGTGTACCACACTGCAAGGTGCAGAAAGTAGGCCACACCCCCAGGGAGGAGCAGACAGGACAGGTGACCCTAAAGTGACCAACAAGGTATTCCATCCCATATACGTCATATCTGGTATAAAGTGGAGGGATCACAAGGGCCTTGCCCCTCTCTTGGCCCGCTTTGCTGGCTCTGCTCAGCTTTGCTTGGGCCCTCTTCTGATTTCTTCCTCATAGCATCCAAGGAGGATTCTGCCCATTCTGCCTTCAATCCCAATTGGTGTATCCCTGAATCTGGTACCAGAATTCAGCTGCTGAGCACATCTCCTGTCTGCTGGGGGGCCCAGTCTGGGACTCTCTGGTGCCTGCTCCACAGCATCAGTGGTGACAGTGATGTAATTACCATCAGGGGTTTGGGTTCAATACTGGTTTTGTATATATTTGTATACATTCTTTATTATTATTTTAATTTTTATTAAAGCTGTTCTGGTTTCCTTTTCTAATCGCTAAGTCTCTCTCCCTTATTCCCTTTGTCTTCCCCATTGGTGAGGGAGAGGGGTTAACAGAGAGCATCTGTTATAGGTCTAAGGGGCTGCCCTGACCTTAAACTGTGACACCCACTTTTACCTGGCTTCCAATGATATTTTTGTGAACCTCACTCTTGGTCTACCTGTGCCTGTAGTCTGTGGCAAGATCCCCTACCTGTTCTGCCCTTAGTGCTTTCTCACAAAAGAGTAATATGCATCTGCTATCAATGCTCATTCCCTAATAACATGCCACCTACTGTACTGCTTTTTGTATTTCAGAACTTTCTTGGTAGTGCTGGACAGGGAGAAAAAACATCCCATAAAAACCATGGAGCTGTTGATACCAGGGTTGCATTGACAGTGTCTTGGTAGGAATGGAGAGTAGCAATAGGAGGAATATTGGGATCCGTTGGGGAAATTGTGTGGGCAGGGTCTCTTTCTTCACTTAGTCTCTTAGCAACAGCAGGCCCAACTGGTATGGCACTGTGTGCTGGGTGTGTGCAGTCCCCTTTGTCAGATGAAGAAGAGCAGAAAAGATTTAACACAGAGGGCATGAGGAAGAGTCAGTAAGAGCATAAACAATATCACAGTGGGAGAAAACTGACAAAAGATGGCTTACTTAATACACAACCATCAACAAATAGGTTATTTTTTTAGTAGCAATGGGATGCCAGTAAGAAAAAGGTGTCAGTCTTTCAGAAAGAAATGCATGTATGCAACCTTGGGTATCATTTGTATCCATTACTGTTAATGATCCCCACTGGGGCTCCTGACATGAATAGGTATCATTAATTAATATCTGAGCCAAGCAGATCACCTGCCATCTTTACCTGACCCCAGAAAAATTGCCTGGCTCACCAGTGCCTTGTCTGTGGAACAGTAGTGTAAGCCCTGACTAAGAGCTCCTCTTCACGCTGTCCTTTTGCTCTGTCAGTGTGGTGGAAGACTCTTCCTACAAGACCAGAGGCAGATGCTGAGTTTCAGTGCATCATCAGCTCTGATGCCTAAGTCTTTCCTCTGTGTTACAATCTCTTGGTTTCTAAGAGTCTGCTCCCTTACATTTCTTGGCCCTGGAGAGTTTAGTAGGCAACAAGATACGTAGAAGGTGTGTGTGGCAGCCAAGTATACAATCCACTGTGCTAACTACATCTGCTGTAGTGGCGTACCTTGGTAATGTCAATATATACATTAGAACACAGACCTAACCACGCATGTTAAGCCATTTCCCACATTATTGCTTTTCTGAAATACGGTTTGTTTTCTATCTAGCAGGTGGGCTGTATTTTTTCCTTCATGTAGATAGGATTTTTTGTGTATAAAATACATAGGTCTCCATTGTAATAGGAAAGAAAAGGTGAAAGGAGGATGGGATGCTAGTTAAAATATTCTGCTGAACCTTCTTCCTCCTACTGAAAAAAATATGCATGCCTGCTTTTCTCTGGAACTGTGCCATTTGCCTTTTTATACCTGGAGAGTCATTGTGTTAAAGCCATTATGAAACATTATTAGTGATGATGGCACGGATGCAGCATAATGGTAGTTTCTAAAAAGCTTCTTCTTCATAGACGACAGGTTGATGCTGAAATACCTTTGGAATGGAAGTGTTATTTCTTCCTTACCTTCATAAATTTCCTTTTCTTCTAATGCCCTGTTAGCACATAAAACAGAGAAAAAAAAAAAAAGTCTCATTTTTATTTTAAACCTTGTATTTGAGGCTGGGAATGCCATTGGTAATGATGACATGCAAAATATTCCACAAGTCAAAAATAGCTCTTGAAGTAAGAGCTGCAGTTCTAGACTGGCTGTCTTGGCCCTGGCTGGTATAGCTGGACCTCAGCTTCTCTGAAAACCCAGGCATTGAATCCTCTGCAAAACTAATCCAGATCTAGCTCTGAGCACTTTGAGGTACCCTTACACCACAAACTTCCCGTTCAGCATTTTGACGTTTACTTAGAACTGCAGAAGCTATATCTTCCTCCAATCCCCTTCCAAAATATGCCTGAAATAGATATTTCTAAGACAATTGGCATTATAAGGGAACATTTTTCATTGCTTGCAGCCAGGGTGACAGCAGATGATGTGATAGTCTTCCATAACTGGTTTCTCTTGGGAAAGAGTATTATACAGGTACAGTATATCTGCAGCTACCACTGATTCTAAGTGTAACTGAGGGCACACTGAATTGTGAAGGTGCCTAATTATTGTCACCTTTAATTTAGACTGTCCCTAGCAAATGAACTGTTAACTTCATAGTGTGTTCCTAGATATATTGGCCTGCATAATAGCTACAGGTGATAAGTCTTCTATAGCTTTCCTTACAGTATAAGCCACTCTAATATCTGTTCCAATATAGGATTTAGCTTGTCCCATGCTCAGTTGCTGCCATGTCTGACTGTGCTGTGAATTAGACAGTGAGATCTAGAAAACACAGAGCTCGTGCCCATCAGGCAGTAAAAGGAGAAATTAAGGAAAAAGAATCTCCTGAAAAGGAGAGAAAGGATGTACATGTGTGAACTTTCAGAAGAAATGTTTTGGAGGATATCTCCTAATCTCGTTTAGCAATAGTGACATGTGGTAAGAAGCTGAGGTGTCAAAGGAGGTATTGGAAAAAACTAGTAAAGGTGAAGGAAGTAAAAATCAAACTGTATTTGTGTAAAAATACTCTAAAATCATGTAGTCAATTGGTAGACCTAGTAGGACTCTCTATGCTCCTTTATTAAAATCAGTAATTACTTTTTAAAAGCAGACAGTTTGATCCTTGTGCTGAAAGGTGGTGGGCTTGATCCTCAGGCCCCTCTACCAGGATGGGTTTTCCTTCAGAAAGCAGGAAAATGGATTTAAATACTAACTAAAAATAACTCTGTGAGAGGGCTAGAAGAAAAGAGAGAAAGATCACCAGGCCTCTTCATGTCCTGTAATGTTATATAAATTGATGGTGCTTCAAACTACATTAGAGAAAAATTTGGCTTCACAGTGCTGACATTTGTCATTTAAGATTGAAAATTTGAGGGCTTAATCTGAAAAACATTGAGTAGAAGTAGTATGGAAGCTAACCATGACTTCTGGAGCATGACTGTGCCCTAACACTCAGTTTGAAATCACTGAGCCTGTATTACAGCAGAGAATCGGACCCACAGACTCATCCCCTTGCCGAGAAACATGTTCTGTCTCTCACATCACCCAGGCAAGAGAAAAATCTACAAATAGCACTGAGCTGACAGTTCTACCAGTAGTGCCAGAGACAGGACAGAATCCAGCTCATTCCTCCGTGCTTGCTGTTTCATTAGTGAAGATAAGATTTACAAAACCACATGAACAGATAAACTGAGTAAGGATCCCTTCTATAAACTCAGATTTCTGGCTTGCTTTTTAAGGCATTCCCAGCAAACTCTTTCCAGAGTTTGGAGGAGATGCTGTCAAAACATCCCATGTTTATTGTATTGCTCAGGTGGCACTGAGAAGGTAAGGTCAGTGTTTTCCAGAGCGTTGTCGTGAGCAAAGAGGAATTATAGCATCATAATTGAGTCTCTTAACAAGGCTGATCTAAGAGCATGAGAACTGACTTGAACCTGATATTTCTATCAAGATGGAAAAAAGCATTTCATTTATATTTGTCATGTATGAGGTCCAGTTCTGGGATCCATACTCAGCCAGAAATACCTGGACAGTGAAAAGTAGATTCCCTGTATGGAACAGGGAAGTCTCCTTGTTGCAGCCTTCTGTATATTAGCCCACTCCTGACTCAAAGCAATGCTGCATCATTGCCAGGGGTTTGGTCTTCTCATTTAATGCTCTGAAACAATTCAAGGCTTTTGACCAGTGTCATTCTAATTTAGGTCAGAGATTGAATAGGAACTCTGGGTCAGGACTGAAGCTGAATTCAAACATGAACTTTCCAGGGAGCAGCTCTAGGACAGTTTAATTAGTCTAATGTCACAAAGTGAATTTCATGATTCTAGGGTCTTTTTCTTCAACAGCACAGAAAATTCTCTTCACTTTGGCCTTACATCCAACTTAAAAAATATCTTAAGAGACAACAGATCTCATCTAACATGACTCCAAAATGTAAGCAGATCTTTGTACATCAAATATAATCTCTTTGTACACATCAGTGCATGACCTATGTTGTCATTGCCACATTCCTGAGTTTTATTTACTGCCATAGTCTTACTCTTCTCTAAAAGGAGATTTTTTTTTTTTTTAAAGTTTTGCCTTTTCTAAATGACCAACACAAGCATCTGAATTTCATTCTCTTTCAAATTCAACACCACCACTTGACCCTTTAAAGTACAGACACTGAAGCAGTGTTTAATCTAAATGCCATTTCTAAGCAAACACCCACAGAGTTATTAGGCATTTGCTCAACGCAGTACGTCCAACTTACATTAAAAGGACCAAGATGAGACCCATCTGCTTTTTAAACACTTATTTGGCTCAGTCCCCAAAACCAAGAACAATTTTTTTTTTTTAATAGTGGTTTGTGATTGTCTGTTAAGAGTTTTTAGAAGACAATGTTAATTTATCTCTCTAGCAGTACTTGGCATGACCCTAAGATGTTTCTAACATGACTGCCCAATAGAAGAATGCGTTTTTACAAGTACTTTGAAGTAGTAATGCAGAGAGGATTATGTTGGCTTCCACAGAATCAGGTTTGCCTTCTGAATGGAAGGAAAAGTTCTTCTCAAAACTTCATCTGAGTAGGCTTGGGAAATGATGTGGGGAGGCGGAGAGACAGACCTCACACACAAGCCGAATAAAACTTTAAAAATGGTCAATGTTTTTAAAGCAAAGAAGAACTTGAACAGCTTCAAAATGAAAACAGCCTTGTGATGTTTTCTTCTTTTCCAAACTTGTTTTGAAAATATTTGTGTGACAATGGTCCCTTTTTAACATTTTTCAGCTGGATTTGCATTTTTAAAATGGTCGCTGTTAGCTTTAATTTTGGAGCAGAAAAACAAAAGCTTTTCTCAAAAACTTCTTTACAAAAGCCCCACAAACCCCCAACCCTATTTAAAGCTTTTGGTTTTGTTTTGCACTTGGAAAGCAATGAACTTTACTGAACAGTCCTGAGGAAAATGCTTGTGTTTAGGTGAAAAGAGTAGAGCTGAATTCAAGTAATTTAGTACCCATTTCTTTGTTAAGGAAAACAAATCTACACTACTACAATCTGATTTACCTATACAATGAAATGCTGTTTCCTTTGGATCTAATGATGATTTTGCTGTTATGGCAGTGAATCCAGTATTTCAGCTATATTCTTTGTTAGAGGTGACAACCCTGTGACAAGGATGTGCAGCAGCTTTTCAGAAGCAAAAGAAAGGTCTGTTAATTTGGACTAATATTTATATATATATATATATATATATATATTGTTCCATTTTGGAGGAACCTTCAAAACTAATTCAAACTCGGCCAACATAGGAAAGATTGGCCTATGTCACTGAAATGTGTCCAAGTTCTAAGACATCAAAAGTAAAGGAGACATCTTAATTGCAAACAGTTCTACCTCAAGCATCTATATACACAAACACATACAATTTGGCATTTATCCCTCAGAGAAGGTATTCTCTGAGCAATCCCAGCACACGTCTCCAACAGCTTACTCAGTGAGCTCAAGCGTGGATTTCTGAGCCAGTTGATCTAAGGCCAAGGGACCAGCAGCTATTGAATCACTTACTGCAAGAAATACAACTCTGTATGCACTTCCAGCTGAAAGGACAGAGAAATTGGTGCATTGGACAGAGCTGACCCCAACCCCAAGATTTTTGACACTCAATCACTGCTGTAACTTTCAAATTAAGCTTCCTTCCCTCTATGTCTTCAGTGCAAATACTGGACAATCCATCTGTTTTCACTGACACATGGCCACCAGTGTAGGTTTAGTGACTCACAGCCTTTGTGTTTGCTTGTAACAAGTGTGTTTGTACTTCAGTCTTAGTACTTAATTTGTAACAATGTTGTCCCGCCTGCTTATGAAATAATGAATGCAGAGATGGGAGCGAGGATGTGTTTTAACTGTTCCATAAAGTGGACAGTCTAGTGATAATCTTGTGCTATTCAGTACTATAAACTGTCACCCTTCCAAGCAGGTAACTTTTAGTCTTTTCTGGACTAGGGTAGTTGTCCTTGTTGGGTACCTGCTATTAGTTGGAAGACAGGGATGGGGAACAGAATGAAGCCCCCATAGTCCAAGAGGAAATGGTCAATAACCTACTACACCACTTGGACATAAGTCTGTGGAGCCAGATGAGATCCTCTCAGTGGTACTGAGACAGCCAGCAACAGTGCTCACCAAAACACTTTTCGTCATTTACCAGCAGTCCTGGCTAGCAGGAGAGCTTCCATCTGACTGGAGATTAGCAAATGTGATGCCAATCTACAAGAAGGGCCAGAATGAGAATCTGGGGAACTACGGGCCAGTCAGCCTGACCTCTGTGACAGGGAAGGTTATGGAGCAGTTCATCTTGAGTGCCATCAAGCAGAACATGCAGGATAACAAGGTGATCAGGCCCAGTGAGCCCATGGGTTTATGAAAGGCAGCTCCTGCTTGACTAATCTGATCTCCTTCTATGACAAGGCAACCCACTTAGTGGATAAAGGAAAGTCTGTGGATGTTGTCTACCTGGACTTCCGTAAAGCCTTTGACACCATTTTCCACAGCATTCTCCTGGAGAAACTGGTTGCTCATGAATTGGATGGGTGTATGCTTCACTGGATAAAAAATTGGCTGGATGGTCTGACCCAGAGAGTGGGAGTGAATGGACTTAAATCCAGTTAGAGTCTGGTCACAAGTGGTCTTCCCCAGGGCTCAGTATTGGAGCCTGTTCTGTTTAATATCTTTATCAATAACCTGGATGACAGGATCGAGGGCACCCTCAGTAAGTTTGCAGATGACACCAAGTTGGGTGGGAGTGTTGATCTACTTGAAGGTAGGGAGGTTCTACAGAGGGACCTGGACAGGCTGGATTGATGGGCTGAGACCAGTGGTACAGCATTCAACAAGGCCAAGTGCTGGGTCCTGCACTTGGGCCATAACAACCCCCTGCAATGCTACAAGCTTGGGGAGGAGTGGCTGGAAAGCTGCCTGATGGAAAAGGACCTGGGGGTGCTGGTCAACAGCCAGATGAATGCCCAGGTGGCCAAGAAGGCCAATGGCATCCTGACTTGTATTAGAAATAGTGTGGCCAGCAGAACTAAGGAAGCAATTATGCCCCTGTACTTGGCACCGGTGAGGCCACACCTCAGATACTGGGTTCAGTTTTGGGCCCCTCACTACAAGAAGGACATTGACGTGCTGGAGCATGTTCAAAAAAGGGCAGTGAAGCTTGGTGAAAGGTCTAGAAGTGTTGTGAGCAGCAGCTAATGGAACTAGGATTGTTTAGTCTGAAGAAAAGGAGTCTCAGGGGAGACTTTATCACTCTCTACAACTCCCTGAAAGGAGGTTGTAGCAAGGTGAGCGTTAGTCTGTTCTCCCAAGTAACAAGTGATAGTACAAGAGAAAACAGCCTCAAGTTGCACCGGGGGAGGTTTAGGCTGGTAGCTCCCAGGGAACTACCGACCTGTCAGCCTCACCTCTGTGCCTGGGAAGATCATGGACCAGATTCTCCGAGAAGGTCTGGTAAGGCACATGGAGGACAGGGAGGTGATCAAGGACAGCCAGCATGGCTTCACTAAGGGGAAATCCTGCCTGACAAACCTAGTGGGTTTCTGTGACAGAGTGACTGCATCAGTGGACAAGGGATGACCTGTGGATGTGATCTATCTGGACTTCTGCAAGGCTTTTGACACGGTCCCCCACAACATCCTACTTACCAGGTTGGAGAGATACGGATTTATTGGGTGGACTGTTCAGTTTATAAGGTACTGGCTGGGTGGCTGCATCCAGAGGGTAGTGGTCAATGGCTCAAAGTCCAGATGGAAATCAGTGACAAGTGGTGTCCCACAGGGGTCCGTACTGGGACCTGTGTTGTTTAACATTTTTATCAATGACATAGACAGCGGGATCGAGTGTGCCACCAGCAAGTTTGCAGATGACACTAAGCTGAGTGGTGCTGTTGATACACCAGAGGGACGGGATGTCATCCAGAGGGACCTGGACAAGCTGGAGAGGTGGGCCCAGGTGAAGCTCACGAGGTTCACCAAGAGCAAGTGCAGGGTCCTGCACCTGGGCTGGAACAATTCCCACTATCAATATGAGCCTGGGGAAGAGGCAATAGAGAACAACCCTGCAGAAAAGGACTTGGGGGTGTTGGTAGACAGGAAGCTGGACATGAGCAGCCAGTGTGTGCTTGCAGCTCAGAAGGCCAGTTGTATCCTGGTCTGCATCAAAAGAAGTGTGGCCAGCAGATCGAGAGAGGTGATTCTGCCACTCTACTCTGCTCTGGTGAGACTGCACCTGGAATACTGCGTCCAGCTCTGGAGCCCTCAGCACAGGAAGGACATGGACCTGATGGAGGGCCACAAGGATGATCAGGGGACTGGAAAACCTCTCCTATGAGGACAGGCTGAGGGAACTGCGATTATTCATCCTTGAGAAGAGAAGGCTCTGGGGAGACCTAATAGTGACCTTCCTGTACCTGAAGAGAGCTTATAAAAAGACTGGAGAGGGCCTGTTTACAAAGGCCTGTACTGAAAGGACAAGGGGCAATCATTTTAAATTATAAAAGAGTGGATTTAGATTGGATGTAAGGAAGAAGTTCTTTACTGTGAGGGTGGTAGAACACTGGAACAGGTTGCCCAGGGAGGTGGTTGAGGCCCCATCCTTGGAGACATTCAAGGTGAGGCTTGACGAGGCTCTGAGCAACCTGCTCTAGTTGAAGATGTCCCTGCTCTTAGTGGGGGGTTGGACTAGATGATCTCTAGAGGTCCCTTCCAACCCAGATATTTCTATGTTTCTATGATATTAGGAAGCATTTCTTCACAGAAAGAGTTGTCAAGATCTGGAACAGGCTGCCCAGGCAAGTGGTGGAGTCACCATCCCTGGAGGTATTAAAATACATGTAGATGTGGTCCTGAGGGATATGGTTTAGTGGTGACCTGGCAGTGCTGGGTTAATGGTTGGTCTTGATGATTTTAAAAGTCTCTTTCAACCATAATGATTCTATAATTCTATGATCAGTTATTTTCTTTCAAGGGAATAATGAGGATGCAATTTTGGATGTTTTCCCTCAAAAAAGTAACTTAGAAATCCACGAAACTCTTTCAAAAGATGCCATCAAGATTCAAACTAACAATCTTCAACTGGCAGCTTTTAATTTTACAGGACTGTTCTAGAAAAAAGTCTACTAATATTGCTCAACAGATTGTCTGCTGAGGGCTTCATCAATCCTAGACCATGAAAATTCTTACTAATAAGAAAATCTTGTTGACATCAATGAGTAGGCCAAATTTATCACTCAGTTAGAATCACACTATTGACTTCTTGTGCCCTGTCACATAATTTCTCTGCTTGGCCTGTTCCTTGAGACAATTTACTCTTACTTGTCCTTTCAAATCAGTATTCCCATTTCACACTGCTGTCAGACAGGTTAACATTGCAAACACATTTCTATTTGGGTGCTATAAGCTTTTCACTCCAAGATTAAAATGTGCTCTAGGAATATTATTTAATTAAATCTGAAAGCACACAGGTAAAGTCAGCAAGTAGCACACAGAGATCATTTCACTCCAGATATCTCTCTAATTGATTATAGCAATACTATGTAATGTTTTAGGATAGACGGTAAAGAAATGTGAGCTCACTTTAAGACACATGGGAAATGAATTGCATTGCAAACATCACGTTTGTTAAAGGAACACCAGCTGACAGATTCGAAGCAGACGGTGAGGCTATTTCCCTGTCAGGTAATGTGTGCAACAGCAGTGGTAAACACATTTGTGGTTTGATACCCTCTGGAGGGTTCAGGGGAAGACAAGATATCTGTCTTCCCAATAAACCTGAATAATCCAAAGAAAGCAGCCATTGCAGGCTCCTCTCCAAACTCTTCACAGAGCAGTTGGTATGGATTGCTCTTCTGGTGACTCCTCATTGCAATACCAGTTATACATTTTGTGGTTTTGATCTGAAAAACTAGAAGAAAAATGGAAAATTTAGAAGCAATATCTGATCGATGAGCTGGTAGATAGCATGCTTCTAAGTATTTTTTGCTTTTAATGAATATTGTTTTCATTGCAAAACTGGAAGTATGTATTAGGAATTTTAAGGATTGAGACAATGCATATTAAACCAACACTTTTGTCAGCAATAAAGTAAAATGTTCTACGGCTTTTTCTAACTGCTAGATTGCCATACTTTATACAGGAACATCAGAAAGGCCATTCTTGTGTAGAGTAGAGGTCCATCTGGCTCAGCATCCTGTCCCTGGGAAGTGGCCAAGAAAGGATATCTAGGGGTGAGTATAGGAACGAGGAAAATCAATAGTGATTCTTCCTCAGAATATGTCACCAGCCTTCAGTTAACAGTGACTCAGGAACTTCCAGTCTCACTGCCTCAGTGCATTTTCTAAGACTACCAGAGTTCTATTTTGTATCCAAGGGAAGAAAAGGGTATTTTGACATGGGTGGTTTTGTAGATCCTGAGGACTATCTGTTGTTAGTGACACCCATGGAGTGATCGAAGGAGAAAAGCTGCTTGGGTCCCCCAGCTAGTCTGTGTAACTGAAGGACGGCAGTGGTTCCTGTCCATTCTATAATCTGCTGCTTCCCACAGTTTATGAGTATCTCATCCTGGTTGACTACAAGCTGCCCCTCTGTTCAGATACAGGAGTTCTCACATTCTTTGCCCCCCACCCCTTACTTCTCTTTTTCTTATTCTCTCATAACACAAATATGGACCATTTATCCTTTGCTGCACTCACATTCAGGCTAGCCATAATGTGTGACAAAGGAGCACAAGGCAGCCTCCTTCCAGTATTTACAGCAAGAACTGGAGCAGACATACACACACACACCCAGGAGCCTCTGCACACGATGACTGCTGATATCCCAAGGCTGGAAGACTGAAACTGGGAATCTTAACTGCCTGTGAAATTAGTCCAGGGAAAAAAGTATCTGTGTCTTTATGAGTAGACCTCCCAATACAGAGTTTTCCTGTAAAGCTCTTGGATGCATAAGGTCTATGCAGGAGGTGTGAGGCACCCTGATTCAGGTCACTACATCCAGCAAGACTAGAGGCAATCAAAACCTTGTAGTGCAGGTGAAAACAGCAAACACCCAATTCAGTCTGAATGGAAATCATCTGAAAGGCATATCCTGTAGTGTATTTTAAAATGAACAGCTGCTTTTCTGCTTCCATAGAAACACTGAGGCAACTTAATGCAATTGCAGGACTTAGTGCATTTAGGGGTCTCCATTCAGACCTTCACCAGTCTGCTGACTGAACAGCAAATTGTTGTTAACTTTTAAAGTGAAATTGAAAAGTTAGTACAGTTTACACATTAGAGTGAAGGCACGCAGACCTGGAGCGGGAGAATGCATCTAGCAGGGAAAAAAAATCTCAGCTATGCTATTAATAAGTCATTAGAAGAGCAATAATTTATTACAGAGCTTTCCCTGTTAGTGCCCTGTCACAGGCATAATTAAAGGGGTGTACACATCAGTGGGGGCCATAGAACAATCTGTTATGTGGCTCATGTTTGATCCAAATGACTACAATGCTCTTCATTGCATCAGCAGGACATGGACACAAAGGCAGTTTGAAAAGGAGGTTGTCACTCTGGAGAGGGACTTACAGATGTATACATGCAAAAGCAACGTGTAGGCAGTCCCTGTGTTGAATCCTGTCTTCTCCACACAGCAGACTGCACACAAGTGAGTTCACCCATGATGGATATGGATAGACATCTGCTAAGAATTGGACTGAGATCCTCCAGCCTTTTCATATCAGTTGTGGAACAGATGGTGAGACATCATCATAGTTATTTCAGATTCCAGATTCATGGAGAGGGGCTGTGATCTGGCAATTTCTTTTTCTCAGCTTGGGACCAACAGATCTTTAAAAGTCACAACATTATTACTCTAATAATCTCTAGGGACCCACTAAGATTGGGGCTCCTTGTCCAAAGCACATATGCAGGATAGAGGCTAGTAGAAATTCCTTGTCCCAGACAATTTAAGACATAAGACATAACTTTAATATAAACCTCTGAGCTATACCTAAAAGATCCTGATTTTCTTAGTGCCAGTCCAAATGCCCCACTTTGCTGAAAAGGACATCATTTGGGTGTGATCCGGTAGATGGAAAGTTACTGTTCCTGCTCCCAGCTTCTTCTAGCAATAACTGCTCATCTTACACTCCTAATTTCTGTAGTGACCTGCTAAAAGTGACTTACCTGGACTCAATATACATCATGCTGGAACACAGTATGTATGTGCCTGCAGCTGACTACTGTTTGTTGCAGTGCAATAGGGATCTCTGATTCAGTCATAGTAATGTTTTAAGCTGCTTTAGTGTGATACTAAGCATTCATCTGATGATACCATTCATGTCAGACAAGTACAAAAGGCAATAAAAAAAGTCTTGGTGAACAATTTATAGAGCCAAAGCTGAGCTGAGGAGTTAAAACCACAAGCACTGTCTCTGTTAGGCAGCAAGGTAACAGAAGCTGCAACAAACTGTTCTTATATAATGAAGCAATTATGTTTTCTCAGTCTCACAAGTTTCTGCAAACAGCTTTCTCAGACTTTCCTTTGACAACACTTTGAGGCTCTTCAGGGAAACTATGATAAATAAGCAGCCACTATTGAAAGCATGTGTTTGATCACCAATTTTGTCCTGCAGAAATATCTTACACTTTATGTTGATACACTCTCCCACCTGAAAGATGTCAAATAGCTGTCACTGAGGAAAGATCCCTTACAGAATCAGAAACAAACAAAAAAACCCTATTGTGTCCATGGGGGAAGCAAGAAGCCTAAGTTGACTTCCATGGTTAAAACCAGAACTAAGTAATGAAGCTGTCATAGAGTTTCTCCAAACCATTTTTTATCCTAATCTTCCTGAAATATTAAATGACAAGATCTGCGGTAGTCAGCTCCCCAGACAAAACTGTGCTATACATACAAATTAAAAATAACTTATAAATGGTTCTGTACAGGACAAAAGTAGCTCTTTCCCATTAAAACATTGAATGTGCTGAGGAGAACATGTCTCTTATGGCTTATAGAGACACTTAAGAAGAGAAGGCTACCATTATGTCTTGCTAAAGCAATAACAAGTAATATTTATGGCCAAATTATGTGTTACTCTTCACAAAACAAGAAAGACAACTAGGACTCTTTAAACCAGTAACATGGAAAAAGAAAGAAGATCCTTAAATCCAGATTCCAGGTACAAATAGGTGTTTCATGCAGACACAAAATTGCATATGTTGACATTTTTCAGCTCATGCCCACCTTTGTGATAATAGCAGGGAGCTCAAGTACTCATCCCAGTCTCAGAATGCACAAGGCCTTCAAGTCCAGGAAACACCAGGAGCTTGTGCAGAGTGCCCAAGCACTTCATGCATCAGCACCCATTTAGGGATGCAAGCGTGTATTTCTGAGAACATGTTCTCCTGGTGTTAATGCACTCATGGGGAGAAAAAGGTGCTCAGAGTGTTATAAGAGTAGTGCCCAGCTGTGTCCAAAACTCAAAAACCTGAGGCCAAGTTCAGAATTATCTCAAACACCTGCAGCTCCTTTCCATGTTCTCTAGAACCTGCAGGAGTCTGCTGGGTGGTCAGCATTTTGTTCTCTCCTAACAGTGATTATTCACAGATGTCTGGGACAACTAAAACCTGTAGCAGTTTCTCATTTTTTCCAGGCAGACAAAAGGACAAAAAATGAATGCAAATGAAATTGCTGGCAGGATTTCCTAAGATAAACCAGAGCCTGCTACCTGTGCAAAATACCTAAGTTCTGTTCCTGTGGGATAATAATTCTGAACTCTTTGATAGCCACAGATGGTAAGGACTCCCTCTGAACATATTTTGAATCATAGTAATTATAACTGCCAGCAAAGAACCCCAAACACCTAGCTGAACTCCTGCTATAGAAATGACTCAGGGGTAAGAGGGATGATTCAGAAGGTGAAATATTACTTCACATAGCACGTGGGTGTTCTTCTAAGGTTTCTATCCAAGGATCAACCTTGTTTACTTTATGAGATCTGAGAAGATCACAGCCCCTGCTAGTAGACTGTAATACAAAGCACTGCATTAATTCATGGATGTCAAATCTGCCACCTCGGATAAACTACACTGGTAATATTCGAATTTCTTATTGAGCCCTCAGCCTCTTCAGTGGGTACAATTTAAATAGGCGAAGGGAGAATAAATCCAACTTCCATATTAGAAATTCTACTGAAAATGGCCTAGAAAAAATGTTAGTAAATAGCAAAGTTAATACTTTATAAAAGTGTATTAAAATAATCAGACTTGCACCTCATGAACATTAGTTAACCTGGATAACCAGCATTTCTGTCATAGAGAAGTGTAGAGTCTATTTCTCTGTTTTACAGAGCTATGTCTGCCTTCCAAGGAAGAGATCATACATTTAGAAAGTAGCAGAGGAGAGGCTGTGACCCTGAAGTCTTGGTGAACTTTGTGCATTTGGAAAAGGTTAGGATTACTTTGTTCCACATATTCCCCAAGTGGGGAAAACAGATAGGAAAGCCCCTAGCAGAGCAGCTCTGCAGCAAGGCTCAGGCTGTACTCAGGCAGTTGAAGTGTGGCTCTTACACACCCCAGTCACTTTCCATGACCACTACAGAAACTGTATGTGCACAGACATTGCTGGGAAATTCCCCTTCCCCAAGAAGAGGAGCTGGATAGCTCTGGATCCTGTTTGCACATTGCTGCAGACTCCAGCTATGTGTCCATTACAGTGTCACCTTGCAGTGTAAACCTCTGGTGGGCTATGGTTATTCCCTGCCTGTTAATATGTCCCTAAGTAAGTGATATATTTCTAGTGGCTGGATGATAGTCTAGCAGATAGTTGCCATACATTGGCTGCTCCTACCAGAAAGCTTGCTATGGACCTGCCACGTTACTTCTTTCAGACACTAGACTCTGGCCATCATCGTATTAGGGAATATGCACACACAAGTAGGCTCTTAATCTTATAAAAGAAAATTTGTCATCACCTACAAGGGCGTGATAATTTCATAATTAGGGCTGTGCAAATAAGGCACTTAGGAACATGGACTTCAAAGAACATTGTTAAAGACCTGTCAGCTGGGAAGGTGCTTGGAGTCAGCTGAGCCCAATTTCTGGCTAAGGTATTTGAGTAGGGCCCTGGCTCAGGAAAAAAGGTAGGAACGTGTGAATGGTACTTCAAAGTGTAGTTTCCTCATCAGATATTGATTAACAGCTGCCATCTAGGGAACAGGGGGTTATTCTTCCCCCACTTGCTATGAGATCCTGTGGCTTGCCTTATACCAGCTCTTGTATTTGTCTGGCCACAGATGAATTAAATTTGGGTAGCAAAGATGACAGATACCCTAGCTCCACAGAAGAGGAGGAACATATTTTTGCTGGCTCAGCTTTGAGATTTGGTTTGCAGTGGCAACAGGTAAGTGGTAGGAAAGAGCTGGGAAGGGATGGGAGCAGGTCCAGCTCTGAGCTGCGGCTAGCTGTGAGGTGGGCTGTGATTTCAAGTCCTGGCTGTGCTAAATACCTTTGTGACTCTTATTTATTTTGCCTGTTGACTTTTTTTTTCTTAATTTCTTTCTCTAATCAAAAGTATTTTATTTGACTCAAATTTACAAACATTTTACTGTTACAGAAGTGATTGTCTGGTCCTATGAATAACTACTGCCTTACCTGCAAAGGTCTTTTACTTCCCCTAGCAACTCTTTGGTTAAAGAGAGCTATGCTGGAAATGTGCACTGGAAATCCATTTTCAGGAGATTAAAGTCTTTGATGGAAGCATACAGCTCTTAAATTAATGTCCTTTTGTTGCACTGAGATTGCTTATAGAAATGCTAGCAGAAAGTCTTCAACTACCACTGTGGTTGTAGGGTAGGAACAATTTAATTGCAATAATAACAAGGTGATTCTTAAAGAATCAATCATCTCTGCAGCAAGCAATGCCTTAAGTGTAGATCATTGTTACAGTGACACTTGCAAACAATTGTTTATCACAGGAGAAGCCACTTAGCATGGGCTATGGGAGCATGCAAGGAATGGTTTTCTTGTTATATTTCCCATCCTGATCTTTTCCTGGGGGTGGATAAGAAATAGTGCTGTGGAGACTGAAATTATTTGTGTGTGGTTACCCCAAGAAAAATGGCCTGTTCTGAATGAGCTGGGTAATTTTCGGGGAAAGGGGAGGGCTTAATTAAGCAACTATCTTGTGTGACTGGGAATGGGACTTGAGTTATCTTGCTGATAGACCCTAGCTTGAAGCAGCCTTTACTGCAGCTCTTTGTCTTCTGAGACCTATGGGATGGCTTTGGCAAAGTGAGTCTGAGTCAGCATAATGACAAGCTGGGAAAAGAAAAAGAATTCCTCAGAGCACATAAGTATGGAAATGTTCACCCACCTCATAAGTGCTCTGTGAGCAAGTGAAATGAGGCATTGATTTACTTTTTTTTTTTTTAATTGGCTATGTAACTAAAATTAAAAATACAAACTACATTTTAAAGCAATTATAACATTTCCAGAGTTACTAACTTCTGGAAAGTATAAGTGAAAGCTGTTCAAATCAGGAAAAATGTCAGTAGTTTGGTGTAGTCAATACAGTTGGTTTCTTATCAAGGCAAATCTTCCTTTCTACATAACCCTACCATTTTCTTCTTGTCTACTGTGAAAAATAGTTCTGATATGAATTATGTAATTAATAACCTGACTGCTCAGTTTAAAATTACTAGTTTAAATGGCAATTCTTTCTTTCTTTCTTTCCATAAATTGAATAAGTAGTCCTCTTGAGGAAAATCAGAGAGTCTGATTCTTGATCTCCAGGTGGTTTGTCAGCTCTCTGTTTGAATTTTGCAGAGGGTAGAATTGATAGGATATGGTGATCCAAGGGAAATTCTGTTCCATTTTGGTTGATAGTGGAATTTAGGTATTTTTTTCCTGGGTCTGAATTCACTTAGATGGGTTAGTGTTTTGTGATGGTGCAAATATATATTAAGAACTTCATTTTCTATAGTGCTGATAAATGAATGGAGAATGAATGAAGCCAAACTAATTCACATCTTCATTCAACCAAATGCCTAGGTAATATATTTGAATAAATTACTTAACACTAAACTATGCATATATCTAGGGACAAATAATCATAAATTCTCTTCTTAGTCTGCTAAGTGCATATAGCACTATATATACTCTGTCCCCCTCTGAGGGACATGTATTACACATACTAAAATAAAACAGACTTTCAATCATGCTGCTTCCATCAGCTGCTGCAGCTGCAGCTTATTTACATAAAGGAAGGAAATGTTTTGAAGCTATTTCCTTTCCTACTGGCACCAAGAGGACCATCTCTTTCTGAAACACTGAAATAGCTTAGCCAGCTCAAATGAAGGAGGCCTGAAATTCTGTATTTGGATTAACATCTGACCCTCACCTTGGGCCTGCCTTAAGCAAACCAATGTAAAGTCACCAACACTGACTTGAAGAGGAGAGTTGAATGCTGAGCTATCACAGAAGAATGCAGAATGGATCTTGGTGTTTTCTTTCTTTACAGGGATGAAGCAGATATTTTGTAGTTCTGAATACCACTTCGCCATGACTTTAACCTTGTGGGGATCAGGTAGCAAAATGAAAAGAGAGGGATGACCAGACACTCATAGGCACATTTGTACCACCTTTGGAAGACCAGCTCTGCTGCTGATGCCCTGTGTCACCATGAGCCAGGCCACTTAGGCCCACAGATATACTTAGGCTGTTTTCTGCTGCTGAGACTCCTCAAGAGTGATGGGCAGAGCTTGCTAGGATCAATGAGATGCTGATGGGGTGTGAAAGACCATCTCTGATCATGGAAACTGGAGCTTTTGAAGGCAACATGTTGCAAGCCTGCCCCTCCAGTCCCATTTCTGCAAAAGCCAGCCTCAGTGATAGCAGGGTTGGCAGTAGGGACCACAAGCACCTCCCTCACCTGTTTCTGACCCCATGCCATAGGGCACCAGTGCTGTGCCTATCAGAGGGGCAGGATCTCCTTGTAGAGGGACAGGACACACAGCTCAGCTGCTGTGGTGCAGACCCCCTCGATTCCTTGTGCCACGGGAGAGCCCTTGCAATGGAAATAACAACAGTGTCTGTCCTCACAGAGAACTTGTGAGGATAAGGAATTTGAAAGCCACAAGAGTACAGAGACTAAATTAATCAGTGACAGACAACTGCATGAGACAGATATCAAAATATAACTTCCCTTTCTTTCATCTCTCCTAATTACACAGTGTTTGAAAGACCTTTATTATTCTCTCTAGTTCACTGGAACATAATCTATGATGTTTGTCAGTATAAAGTGACTTAAAAGCCACCACAGCAACAGTCTGTTGAAGGAAAGATTGATTATTTTCTTTTCTAATTTTTTATAGTATTACAGTTTCCATTATTTTGCAAGAAATACAAAGGTTTTTAATGCATTTATTCCTGCTGATTTCCTTCTTTGTTGAATTCAGTGCTTCTCTGTTCAGTTATTAGTTTGTTAGATATACTTCAGCTAAACAGAAGGCCAGAAATGTTTCAAGTTGGCTTACTGTCCTAAAGATATTAATCCTAATGATCTACGATGCTGATACACATGCTAAGGCAAACACAGAGTCTGCAGGCACTTCTGCCTCCCCAGGGATGGATGAGACATCTAAAACTCCAGCTCAAATGTTAAGAAAATCAGGAAGTGAATGATTACCCCCTAACAAAAATATGAAGCACAGCCCTTGTAAATAAAGATGTGCAGTCAAGCAGCTGTTTCACAGATGCGCGGTACAACCATAGTACCATCACTAAGTATCTGTTTGCTTGGGGGTTAGCTGAAAAAAGCTTTCAGCACAATGGCCTCTCATTATTTTTAAACATTTCTTTTGTGATAGCTCTCCAAAGTCAAGCAGGTCAAGCCCCATTGTCTGAGGTGCTGCCCAATCATGCTGCAGAAAGCTATTAGTCTGAAAGGTGTGACTTTTAAAGTAGCTAAGGCAGAGAGGCAGATCAGAGAGATACAGCAATATAACCGCAGCTGTGATGAATGTTGTGGTTGTATTCAAAGTGATGGTCTCTACTCTTTCACCCTGTAAGAAATGCTGGAGCTGGGTGAAGTCTCATATGGCTGGCCTCTTCTTCCTCAGGCTCATCTTTGTATGGTCAGTTATTTTCTAAGCATCCCATTTAGAGGAGTTTATGTTCACAGCATAATCCACCCCCTTTATTCAGACACCTTCTTACTTCATTGTCTGAACCATATATTAGCCCAGAATTAGGTAGGCATCTGATGTAGACATCTTAAATCTGCTCCATGGAATTTTTTCCAAGTTGGAGACCAATGAACATATGGCCTTGCAAAGGGGAAACAGTCAGGACACATCATTATAAGCAGTGCTTATTTCCTCAGCAATAAGATGCTGTGTTCACAGTGCCTTCAAGTCTTTTTTCATGATTCTTCTCCTGAATCTGTTATTTATCATCTCTGGCAATGCATGCAGAAATTAAACAATTTTTTTTTACACTTAAAAGAGGGGGGGGGGGGAGGTGGAATATTAGAAGCAAAGGTCGTGCTTTCTTTCTCTCATATTTTGTAAAGACCCTGTTTCTAATAAAACAAGGTGTCCTGCACTGGCAAGTCTTCCACTTGCAGCATTTTCCTAAGCTCTGTTACTGTTATCTGTGCTACTGGTCCTATCACCATTTTACTTGGCCAGCTGTTAGTATGGCCTCTCGATCACACTGGTTTAATCTTCAGTCTCATTTAATTTTGTGATTAGTTCTTGTTGCTCTGTGCTCTTGTTATGATAATTCAAAAGGAAGTATTTCCATCAAGTGTCAAAGTGTGACCAAATTCTGTTTTGGTGAGGTTTTTTGAATTGCAAGAAAAAACCAAGCAATAAAACTCATCTTTTGTAAGATCATAGGTCAAGATATGCAGTGGCTCAGATTCATTCCCACTTGCTTCACTAGGACTGTGCCTGATAACTGAATGTGGGTGTTTCTTAATCGATGACACTTCTTCCTGTGTTGTTTTGGTTTGGTTTTTTTCCCCACATCTACACGCTTCCATCCTCTCAATTCATCTTCCTCTCTATTCACTTCCAATTGATTTCTCTGTTTTATGGTGACTCCTGATATTGTCCCTGTGACCCAAAAGCAGTTACAGGATTTGGGACCAAAGAAACCTAGATGAAAGCACTTCACCCAACACAGCTTCACCTGCACTGGTGGCATGAGAGCACTATAAAAACACTAAACTGGATCCAGAATGAAAGACCTGGCAGTTTTCTGATTTTCAGAGCTTAGTTGGAAGCTTTTAGTATTTACTGTCAAGTTCTCAGAGTCAGGTCAGCTGAGCACCTAAAATTCATCGCAGAACCTATTTGTGCAGCCCTTAGTTCATGTGCCAGCCTCCTTAAGGAGGATGTGTCAACCCTTTGCAGAGCATGAGGCCTCTTCAGTCCTTCAGAATGACACAAAAGTGGCACCTGGTCCCTTCCATAGAGACAAGAGAGTTGGAGGATGAGCTCTTGGATTTAATCTGGACCAGCAGCTTTAATGGAAATCAATGTTAATTAAAGAAAACTCATTCCTGTTTTGGATGAAGCAAATGCTGGTTAAGTTGCAGGATTAATCACTTCAAGGGCAGACTGGCATTTCCCATTCTCTCTTGCTCATGGGTAGAAACCACCTACATGTTTATAACTTCCAGCTCCCTCCTGCTGTGTGACTGCACGACAGTGCTGATTTGCCAGTCTCTGGGGACCAACCATCTGAAACTGTTTTTTTTGTTCATTCATTTGCAGAGGGTGTCGGGAGCAGGGCTGTGTGTCTGCATTGTGCCCTGGGAAAGCCAGCTGGTATGGCAATGGCTGCTTTAACAATTGGGAAAGGCTGCTATTACTGCTGTTTCTGGGGGAGTAATCCATCAGAGACAGCAAATATCTTTGCACTTAGCACAAATTACCTTCTCCACATGCACAGAGCCAGGAATACCTTCCTAGATCACTGCAAAGGAACTCGGGGTACTTCTGTGGGAAAAGCTACAACAAACCACAAATGCTGATTGTCCTGGGGAGTGCAAGGGTGGAGGGGAGAGAAAGCAAAGCCTTGGAAAGGGCTGTTCCTTTCCCTCCCAATAGATAAGGGTAAGCTAACATTGATTACAGAATTAATGTAAAATCTCTGTGTGCAGAAACCCTTCAAGTAGTAGTTCTTCAGCTTTTCCAGCAATGCCACCTTTGAGCCCCAGCAAAGGCAGTTGTGGTTCTGTTTTCCTCTTGTTCACCTCATCCCCTCAGGCTCAGGTTGAATGTCATGCTCTTCATGCCACTGCCAAAGAGAGCAAGTCTCCATGAGGGTGAGAGAAGGGAAGAGGTGAGGACATGAGATGACTTTCCTGAGGCTGCTGATGGGGATCCATCAACTCTCTCCCACCTGTGAGCAGCCAATGCCCTGAGTGGGAAAGTTTGGTGTCCACCCAAGGGAAAAGACCAGCTGGCAGCCATAAGGGAAACTGTTGGGTGGGAAACTGTTGGGAAGGAAGATTTGTCAGTATCTGCTGACAAGTGGTGGCAAATACCTTACTAGGGTGGGCCTTTTCAGGTACAGTGATGTCTGAGGCATTTTATTAGCTAGTGAAGGAAAATAGCCACATTGACAAAGCTTCAGCCTGAGGCTGCCCTAAAGAAAATACACACATACACACACACACACACACACACACACACAAAAAAAAAAAAAAAAAAAAGAGAGAAAGAAAAGGAGACTGAGTGTTTTGCTGAGTGTTTTGTTGATTTGAGGGTTGGGGTTTTTTACTGGTTTGTTTTTCGGGTTTTTTTGTAATGGCCTTTTTTAATTACAAAATCTCATGTGGACTCTTCCTGCAGAGCTTCAGGTGGATACCCGAGTGGATCTGAGGAAGTGGACAGGCACTAGAACCAGAGCAAGTGGCTGTGATGGCTTTGAGGAGGTAGACACAGCTGCTTAGGAGGTGCTGCTGGGCTTGGGGGATTAGACTGGGGCTAGGATGGCTGGGGCTGAGCAGATAGCCCTAGGTAGAACTGTCCCATTTTAAGGAATATCTGCTAAATTACTTCTCTGGTGGTAAAGGAAGGCATCCCTGGGACAGAATAACAGTCAGGACTGATGGAAACTGGAGAAAAAGGTGAGTAAGGCATAGATAGGCAGTTAATGCAAAAATGTGTCTCATAAGAGCACCTTCACTGGAGGAGATCTAGGATTAAGAGGGTGATCTGCTGTCTTGTGTCCTTCTTTCCCACTGTCTCCCCCAGTACAGCTGCCTCTTTTAGACCCTCTGGGGTCTAAATAATGGGTCTCAATCTGGAAGGACTCCTCTGGGCAGCAAGCTGAAATGATGCTGTGGTCCTGTAGAATGCCAGGGATGTTACAGGACAATTGAACACTGTTCATATTTTCTCCTGAAGTGCCCCCAAGACAGCCTGCCAGGAGAGCTTCAGATGCAAATTCAGGTGTATTCACTGAAAAAACTTTTCCCCATCCTGCAGAGACTGTAGTTTAATCAATACAGCCTAAAATCAGATTATCCTCCAGCTGCTTTCCATGCTGCTGTATTATAAACTCTGTGGCCCTGAAGACTTTTTTGTGCCTAGACTCCACCAGCCTGGGAGGGGAAAGAAATTAAAAGTCAAGTGACAGCAAGGCGCAGAAGCAGGGCCTGCTGATAGAACTGAGCACAGATGGTAAGCAATGCAATTGAAAGTACTCCAGGGCTTCTCATCCAGTGGGTAGTTTGGAACAGAAGAGGTAACACCCTATGGCCTATCCTTGGCCTCTTATCAGAAGAGATCGATTGCTGTAGGAGTGGTGGTGAGCCATTAGCATCTGAGAGACTCTATCACATTAGGCTTCATGTCAACCATCAGCCAGTTGTCTTCAGAATCTGATTTAAGGTGCAAGATTACTTTTTTTTTTAACATTATTCCTAATATCTCTCAAGTCGTGTTCAACCTTTAAGTGTCCTTTTTGAAATCACATATTTCTTTGGACAATTTACTACTAGCCCAAATACAAAAAGTCTTGTAACCTGGGCAGAAGTGTGGAGTATTTTCTGGACATCTCACTTGCAGCTTCCTCTGTCTTATAGTGAAGGCGACTTCCCCTTTCTGCTGCCTACAGCAAATAGATAAATTAGACTTTGCTTTTGCCCATTTGCTGGCAGCTGCACAGAGGCTGTAAGATCTCATGCACTTGATATTAACTGAATTATCAAACTAGCTTTCTGCTCAGTGTAAACCAATATGTTAAGGGAGGGTGTGTCTAGTAGTGAAGCATTTTCTAGATTACTTTTCCATTTACTAAAAGTATGCAATTGCCAAAAAAAAAAAAATTAAAAAAAAAAAGGCAGTTTTTGTCTTGCTGTGCAAGATGTGCATTCCAACAGCTGCAGGTTTCTCGGAAGGCTTTTCAGAGTTACTCAGCAAAAGGGCAGGCAAAATCTGTGCCAGGATATTTTCTTGGTGGATTTTCAATGTCCATTAATAACAGCTCAATTACTTGCAGGGTGGGGGAGCAGATGAGACCAGGGGTGGTGGGGAGGTGTAAAGACAGAAGCTCTGAGCTGCTGGAAGGAGTGCTGAGCTTTGCTGCACTGGGATGGCTAAGACAGGGGAGAGGAGCTGAGCTTCCAGACTGGCAAGACCACCGCATGAATATGTGACACAAAGCACTGAGCAGCTGCTGGAGAGAGGGACAGTGTTTTGTTGTACGCATTTCTGTGCCAGTGGCAGCCCATGGGTACTTTGACCATGGGGTCAGGGTCTGTGATCGGTGGCCAACCTCAGAGATGACAACAGGGAGTTGCCCCAGAGGCCACTCTCTTGCCTGGGATTGCTGCCTCCTCACTGCCCTGCTTTCTTGCTTCAGCTTAGCATGGGCCAAATGGCTTGTCTGCATAGGTTCTATGTTTACTTTTCTGCTTCTGAGAGAAACAGGGCACTTGAATCTTTGCTTCTCTCACCACCTCCAGCATGTGTCCAGCTGGGACGTCACTGGTTACCTGTGTCAGGAGCCAGCAGTGTGTTGCTGCTCAGGAGAGCTGCTGAGTGGTCCTTGGGAGAGGTTTCCTGGCTCTCCTGTTAACAACACAGAGGTATGTCTGGGAGCAGCATGGAGAGATGCTCCCTTGCACAGCAAGTGTGTGCTGGGTATGCGACATGTATTCTCTTCAGCCAGTTGCTCTGCCCAGTGCTTGTTGGCTGCTCTTATGCCAAGAGACCTGCCACACAGAGTCCTAAGTCTGTGCTTTGCTCTCACACCGGTGTTTGTGTTGGCAGAGGAACCTGGGAAGACTTTGATGTGATCAGAGTGCACATGTGCACTGTGGATGCCACTCCAGACCCTGCTAGACTGACTCCTTTTCTCTCCCAGTGGGTCAGGAAGCCTTCCCTCTGAAGTTGGAGGGGATGGAGTCTACATGGCTGCATTTAATCTGTTGCTATTCCCCCTGTGCTATGTGCTGTTGGCAGGGGCTGGGAGGATGTTTCCCTAATTTTGTGGCACCGAAGTGCTGGGAGCAGATGGGCTAAGCCTGTCACCAAGTCTGCTTCTCCTCCTTACCATGTATTCGGTGCAGGGGATGGGGTGCTAGCAGCTTGGTCTCTTGCTGTGTTTCTGTTGGGGTCAGTCCCTGGTAAAGGGTTGGTGCTTACTGCAGATCCACAGCCAAGTTTGCAGTGTGGGCTCAGCCCCATGGCTGGCACTCAGCTGCAGCATGAGAGCAGGCAGCTGACCAAATCTGGCTCTGTCTCCTGGGTACATGGGCAGCACCTGGAGTACACTGTATGCTGTTCTTGTGCTTGGCTTGGTGGTCAGCAGTAGTGAAGACTTTGCATGTGCCTCAAGAGCTGAGACTGCTGTGACTGAATGGAGGGAGAGGGGTGAGAAGTTGTGCAGCCAATCAGCTATATCACAATCAGCCAGGATGTCCCAGTCAGTGTCACTGAAGGAATGGCACTAAATCTACATTCATCCCATACTTTTCTCTTTCATGTGCAGCCTGTGCAAGGGCTTCCCTTGCTGTTATGCTTGCTTCCTGACAGTTGCACAGTGCTGTCACAGTGCAGAACATGTATGGCAGACAAATTTTCACAAGAAAAATGATTTTTTTCACTGTTCCTAGAAAAAAAAAAAGGCAAAACTTTACAATTTATAAAGTAACAGAAATAGGTACTCAAGATTAGCTTCCATGAGACAAACTTTCTGCCTTGCTTGACTCACACTAGCATAAAGCAAGAGTAAATCAATAGGATTTAAGAATGTAGCCTATCTAAGCCCTCTCTGGCTGCTTCTGAACTGGGGAGGGCTGGAGGGAAAAATAGCAGACAAATCAGTTTGTTAGGGTGAGATCCCTCCTTTCTCACCCACACCACCGCCCACAGAGGATATAGGCATAGACCAGCCATGCTACAGCAGCTTGGGTGAGCAAACAGAATTGTGAGGCTCCCTGATGTGATCTAATGTAGACAAAATTGCTTGCAAGAGTAGGCTGAGCCTTTCTACCAACAAGATGAGGACTTAATGATATTTGTCTTCACCATAAATACCTCAGCTGAATGTCTTAGGTCAAATGCACAGGGAAGACTTTACACCAAGTGTGTTTCCTCCAAAGCAGCTTTCCCCAATAGTCTTTTCCACGGTGGGTCCTGGACCATTCTGCCATTCTGCACACACTTGGCTTGCCCTGCCCACAGCCATTCCTGTTCACAATGGTTACCTGGCCCTGCAGCCAGGCTCTGGCTGTTTAAAGACCATGTCTTCCAGCTTGTACAAACCCTCCCTGGGCACTGTACCAACAGACCAGCATGGCAGCATGGGTAAAATGAACACAGAACTGTTATTCACCAAATCACACAGTACTAGAGCTAAGGTACACCTGATGAACCTTGTAGAAGATGGGTTTCATAGAGAAATAATGTGTGCCTCTCTAGGTAGTGGGGAGTGAGCTTCTGCAGATTTATAACCTGTAGCATCCATAAGCAACATCTGTGCATCCTGATGGACTAAGCAGGATGTAGGCTGCAGAAAGTGGCTAGGCTTGGGTGATCTGAGAGGATGGAGAGTCTGGATGCCCATTAGGGTATTTATTTTATTTTATTTTTGTGGTTGCTCAATGAACAAGAGAAATAAACCATGTTTTTGTGGTTCAGCAGCTAGTCTTGATGATATTATATTTCATGACTGTCAGTTACAAGCAGTCTGTTAAAATTAGAGATGATAGATCTATGGCCCAGAAGGGATTACTATACCATGCAGCAGACAAGACTTCCTTCCCTCATTTCAGCATTATTATCTTCTACACTATTGGTGTTTCTCTCTCTAGGGATGAGGCCTATGGGCACAACCCTAACATAAGCTAAGCAGTAGTCTAAAGGGTACCGCTTTGTGCCAGACTTGGCTGTAACCACCTTGATGAGACTAGCCCCAGAGTGCTGTTCCCTTCCTCCTCTGAGTCTTCTGGCCCAGAAAGCTGCCTCAGCACCTTCCCTTCTCTCTATGTCTCTGGGTCAGGACAGGAAAACAAATATTTGAAGGTCTGAGAGGGAAATGAGGATAGGGACAGAGTTCTTCTTTGTTCTTTTGAGTAAGATCTGGCTCATAACTTTGACTTCTAGCACCAAGGGTTCTTTCAGAGTGTCAAACTAGGATCAGAGCATCATTCATCTAGCCCACTTCTAACACACTTTCTTCCTTCTTGAACAGAATTTAGTTTTCCTCACTTTCCCTGGCAAAATACATATCTCCCATTGCCACAGCCCTTTCCCAGGACTCTCTGCTCTACTTTGCACTCAAAATGCTGTCACTTTTTAATTGCAGTCCCAGTACTTGACGCAGTTATTGTCTAGTGGGCTGAAATGAGGCATCAGGCAGTATCTGTGGTCTCTTCCATGGTGTCTGCAGTGCACATGCTGTCCCATCACTGTAGATTCTTTGCAGGTTACACAGCCCATAACTGCTGTTAGTCTACCTTTTTTTTTTTAAAGCAATATTTCTACCATAATTCTATGGGGTAAGAAACAGATTAAAATATACCAAACTATATCTTCATTGCTTTGAAAAATCCCTGCAGTCAGTGGGTGGCTGTGGAGGAGGGAGTGATTGATGCAAAATGTCCCCTCTCCCCAGGAGATCTTTCTCCCCCACACCCATAATCCTACTACTTCGTACTTATGTAACATTGTCATCTCATATAGTGCATATGCAATTGATTTGTCACCAGAATGAAGCTCAGCCAGAAGATGGAGCAAGGTACAGAGAGCTGGGGGGTCCTGACTTCTGCCACTGGCACACAGGGGGATCCTGATTTTGTTTTTCCTCTCTGTAAAAGAGATCCTACTGATTTTTGCCTGGCCCACTCAGCTGATGTGAAATAAAGTCTTTGTTGATAGAAATGCTTTGAGATCCCTTGATGGATCTTATTAATTCCTATATGGAACCTTCTCTAATAATATTTTTATTTTATTTTTCAATTAACTAATGAAACTCCCTTGCAAGAGAGCAGTATGCAGTTCAGCAGGCAAAATAAAACCCTTGACTCTCACTGAGGTGTGCAGAGGGAGGTGGTGCTGGAGTCTTAAAGGGTGGCAGGACCAGAACTCTGCTGGTGCTGCACATTGCCAGACTGCCCTGGGGCCTGGTAGGCTGCAGCAGGTGAGGTGGGCTTGTAAAGGGTGGCTAATTTTAGGGAGAAGAAATTAGGTAATATGGACAAAACAGGTCCCAGCTGCAGGGAAACTGAGCAATGCTCATACACATGCTTAACATGTGTATGTGCATGATGCATGTCTTATTTTAGGCGGTCAAGAAAGCTGATCTGTCTGCCCCTTAAGACACATGACAATGCAGGGACACTGCTCTTGGTCTCTGTCAGCAGCTTTGTGAAGCCCCAAAACACCATAGCTGTTCCTGTAATCTTGGCTCAATGGAGCTAAGGGAGCTGGTCAGCCTAGACTTGTTTATAGAAAGTTTTGCATCTGTGTAGCAGCAATGGAAGTGTTAAATCACTGGCACCAGTGCTACATGGCTGGGATATGACCAGATAAGGAGAGGCTGTTATCCTGCCAGAGCATGCAAGGGAGAGAGCGTATACAGAGTCACTGTGCAACATCAGAACTGGGAAGGCAGAATTAATCTTTGCTTGCTGTACAGTTTCAGTGTAACAGCACTGAATTGATCTCTTGAGCTTTAATATTTAACTCTTTGCATTTCTGTTTATTAAACGTGGAGAATCCATTCCTGAAGCAGAAGCAAGAGTTGTGTTCCTGCAGCACTCAGGTTAGGCAGCTGTTGTATTCAGCTAGCAGCAACAAGTCTCATTAGGTTTAACTGGTGATCAATATGTCATTTCAACTACTGTAAGAAAGTTTACCAGATAAGAGTGTATTGGATTTGCTGTGAGCAACACAAAGAATGGAAGTATTTCAAAAACCCTTAAAATGAGCAGATGCTGGTGCTAGGCCAGGCATGGAAGAGGGATGTGCCTGTGACACCTGAGCTCAGCCTTAGCACAAGGGCAAATCGGAGTCATAGAATCATAGAATCTTTTAGTCTGGAAGGGACCTCTAGAGGTTATCTGGTTCAACCTCCCTACGCAAGGTCCCTCTACCTAGGGCAGGTTGCTCAGAGCCCCTCAGAGTCGTTGGTCACTGGCTTCCAAACCTCTTCTGGCACTGCTCAGCAAACTCACTCGTTAACTTTCTAACTTCCTTCTTAAATTGTTAGGGTTTTCTTGAAATACATGCTGTTCACCTGCCTTATTAAGGTTAGCCCATTGCTGTTAGAAACATGATATCTCTACAAATTTAACCTGCTTCTTAGTAGAAATTCCTCTCCAACAAGGCTTCCTGCTTCATCAGAACCATTCCTCCTCCCATTCCTGCATGCAAGTCATGCCCTGCCTGTGGTCCTCTTAATAGGACCTCTGTGAGGGCAGCAGGTGCAGCCATGTGCTGGCTGGCCACAGTCACAACACCGTGAGTGCCTCCTTTTCTCCATAAGCTCTGGCACACAATTTCAGTGTGTGACTGTGTAGCAAGCGTGTCATATCATCACATCCAGTATTAGCTTTAGCAAGGCTGGTGTATTTCTGGCTTTAGGTTCATGAACAGTAGCCTTTTTCCTTCCTTTCCCTCCATCCCCTACAAAACCTTGGATCTGGTCTTTACTTGTAAGATGGCATGTCTTTAAATTGCCTTTTTTTTGTTTGGTTGGTTTGGTTTTTGGTTTTTTTTGGTCCCATAAAAAATGAACACTTAGCTGGAACTTGTGCAGGATAAAACATGAGTAATTTCTTTCTTGGTTAACGTAGCATGCATATTTTGTGAATTCTGAATTTCTCTAGAGCTTTACTCTCTAGTTATAGTTAGATATTGGATTGCAATGATAACCAGTTTACAGATATACCTGGCAGAAGCAGTGAAAGCAAGAAAACAAAAACTTTGGATATGGGGATATAAAGGGATAAAATGGAAAAGGTAGAATGGAAAATAAAACCAGAGAAGAGAGGTATAATTCAACTGTGAAGGCCACACTGTTCCTAGGTCCCCCTAACCACTTTCCATATACTTTTAGGAACTAGCACAAGCTGGAGGAAGCACATTCCAGTCTTTGATTCACAGGAAGAATCCAGAATTAGCTACACCTTGCTGCCTTCCTGGCCACTATCCTGTACTTCTGAAAAGCAGCAAAACAAAATTAGATCTAATGAACCAGGACAGAGTATAGCCTCTGGGTCTGGTATATTTTGATTAGTGTGTCTCTTTGGCTGGCACATCCAAGCAGCCAACGTTAACAGATGTGCCTCCATGTGCTCCTTGGGTCAGGCTTGTAGGACCCATTCTCCAGGTTCAGTGCTGGCATCTGGGTCACCTCTGGTGCTAGGCCAAATTTGCTGCTCTTCAGAGCACAGCAAAAGCTTGTGTATCCATCCCAGTATTTGCTGATTCAAAGACAAATTAAAAAAACAAAAAAACAACAACAAAAAACCCCACATTTGAGATAGAGTTGTAGGTTAGCAAAAGGCTATTACAACCACTTGGTATGTGTGATGGTGAAATGTTTTTCTTTTAGGGCTATCACTGTATCTACACTCTCTTGCAATGGATGCATTGTGTGGACACGTTCTCACCTTTGACATCTCCAGTCCTATTCCAGCTGAACTGTCTTAAATATTCTGTAAGCCATACAGTCTTCCTCCACTTTCCATATCCATAGATTCAAAGTACAGCTGGGCTAACACAAAATATTTGCCTTAAGAGCAACTTCAGAAACAGGATTCAGTACAGAAACACAATGATGTCATGGGTTTGGATTTAAAAGTACAGCACTTGCACTTTTTGCATGAGTTCCATCATAGTGAGAAACAAGCTATTTTCAAAAGCTTCATGCTAATGTTGAATGAAAATCATGTCTGTCTACAATTTCAAACATTTCTACATAAAAATACAGCGATCTTTTGATTTTAGATTAGAAATGTGGAGACCCTGTTTAGAAAATTGGATTTGTAGCAGGTTACCCTCTAAAATCCAAAAATCTTTCACAGATTAATTAAACTATTATAACCAAAATATTCTAAACCATCACACACAGAAATGGCAGTCATTGGTATGTCACAGTTGTTTTCCCTTACCAGGGGAGAACACCCAGCCCAGAGGGATCGCTGGCTGTCTGGACTTCTCCAGCATATGTGACTTGCTGCTCTTCTTCATTAGCAGATACCAACAGCAATCAGCATATCATTTTTGTTGCTTCAGACCACCAGGCTTGCTCACCAAAGGATCCAGAAGGTTCCAATCTATTAAGAACTAACATTTCATTCACTTCTACCTAATAGTCAAAGATACATCCTTAAATTAGACTCAAACCAAGCAGAGCCACAAAGAAGAAACCACAGGCATAAGTTACTCAGTTGCTGCTGCAGTCACATTTTTAGACCTTGTATCTTACCTACTTCTGAGCTGTGGGACCCACAAGTCATGTCACATGTTGGAGGAAACCCCATCCAGAAACAAGCCAGTCCCACTCACTCTCACAGCACGCACAGGTGGCAGCTCCCTGCTGAAGTCATACTAAAGCAGTATTTTTAACATGACTTGAAAGAACTGCCAGCTCTTCTGTTGCTGAAAATGGGGCTGTTTTTAGCAATTAGCTTTATTCTAATGTTCATGATTTGCACAGGCAGCAAATGGTTTAGTAGATTACCAGAAAGGATCAGATATTCCCCTAGATACAAGCAGTGTTCACCATTTTTAATACGGATGGAAATCTTCACGCTTCACAGTACAAACTGACCCTGAGGTGGGTCAGATGGATATAACCTTGGGGCATCCTGTTAACATTTGTTTGCCCCCATTCTGAGAAGAACTGGACTATTCATCTATCTGTCTTTCAAGTTTAGGATAGCCCTTTGCATTACTATAGCTTTTTTTCAGCTCACAGTCTCAGGCCTTCCCCTGAAATATCATGGAGGTGGACAATATACTTAGTAGGTCAGTGTGATCTGTTCCCATCTGGCAAACTCTTCCTGTGGAATGTAGTCCTCGATAAAATCCATTTTTTGCTTCCTGGCATGTGGCAGTCTGTGCCTTCTGATGAACTATGCTGTGTTGTTAATAACAACCAATTAATATTCCCGGGTTTCACAAAAGGCACTTGAGGGGAGTTCCCTGGGAGGCACAGGGCTGCAGTACTGGCTCTAGTCTCAGACTAACATAGCAGACTTTGACAAAGAGCTTGGTGCTGGCACTAAGAGGGTTGCAGTGTCAGCCAGAACCAGCTTTCTACTTGCAGTAGTCAAAGATTCCTCCTGTTCCCATAGACAAAAGACAAAGGAGGGGCTGACATAAGTATCTGACATTTTGAAGGTCAGGCTTTTATTTCTCATTGGCCTTTCCAGAAGGGGCAAGTATGTGTGTGTCTGTCTGCAGCAGCAGAGCTTGCTGTAGCCATAGGTTAGTCAGTGTGTGCTTTGGGATCTAGGAGAGCATCTACTGCTGTGAAAGTGGTGGCAGAAAATAGGGCCAGGGTGGCTGGCAGGCAGTTTCTGAACACATGGGCACCTCTGAGAGCTCAGTGTGTGATATTATACATGGAACTTTGGTAAAATTAACACTGGTTTCTTAAACAGGTCTGGCATCAGCCATCAGGCTGGCATGGTGTGGCAGGAGATATCACGTAGACTGTCATAGAATACGAACAGTTCCTCAGATGGCCCTGATTCTGCAAATATTTGAATTGCTATTGCACAAAGCATATGCTTACGCTTTAAGTCTGCAGTCAAGGAGCTTAAGCAGAGACACAAAATTAAACAAGCATTCAACAGATTTGTTATAACTGTAAGTCCTCCATTTGCTTTAGGGTGCCTGGCATTCTGTGTTGCAAAGCAATTTAAATGCCTTTCGCTTGATCTGTAAATCTGGGGAATTATTCAGCAAAACATCAATTGCATGCAATTGGCAGGTTTCCCTGACTTCTGGACAGGAAAGAGACACAGGCCTGCCAGTGTTTCTCTGAAAGGAGCCTGTGGGTGCTGGAGGTCATGGGTGAAGAAGGCAGCCCTCCCATCACTCAGAGCCCTTCAGGAAAGACTGGGTGGAAAAAGATCTCTTTAGACATAAAATCACATGTGCAATCTGATAGCAGAGCTACACCAAGACAAATCCTTTCCTATGTACAGCAGGGAAAGGGGCCATGGTCTTCCTTTTCTCTTGACAAGTATGTCTGAGTTGAGATTTCCTCTGCAAGTATATATGGAAACTTCAGTTCCTGAAATTAAATATTCCTTTTCAAAGATGTACTCAACTGAATAAAAAGTTAGTTATATCCTCTCATGATGGAAAGAAAAAAGTCTATTATCTAAAGCAGTGACATTTCCTTTTGATAGAAGGCTGGTGTTTCCAAGACTCTGAGATAAAGGCTAATAGGCAATAATCAAAGAACACAGGAACCTGTCCTTATGCAATACTTCTCCCATCTGTTCTGCACAAATCCATGTGATCTTTACCATTAAGCAATGGAATTTAGCTTCATCACAGGAAAAAATAAAATGTCTTGGAGTATATGAGAAAAATTGTGTCCGGGCCAGAAGCTTTCTCCCTGGGCTCACAGGCACATTTCTGCACAGTCAAGTTACATTCAAATGTAGAGTTCATTTTGGCCTACTGTAAAACTAGTCGCCAGCCATAAAGGGAAATCTCAGAACTTGAGGATATCATGGAGCTTGAGGAGGCACTAGAGCCCGAGCCCCAAACTCAAATTTGTCTCTAGTGTGGGGAAAGTACTACTCTGTGGGTCAGCTCTGGATCTTCAGTTGTCCTTCATCCTTCCTTTTCTCTTTTCTCTATGTTCCTACTCTGTTCCTTTTTATCTTCCTCCTAGTTCTACTCCTACTTATCTGCTGATATTTTGTTCTGTAGCATCTTATTCTTCTACTATTTCAGATTGCCAATATTAAACCACCTATTTCTAAAAGTCAAAGGTGATAATTTCTTACTCTAAAAAGCACTGTATCTACCAGAAGGAATGCTGTATTAGAACTGAGATCTCTGGACAAGATTCGCTAGATGGAAAAGTAGAATCTCCCGTTTTGGTGCCAGCAGTGATATTTTCATTACACTTGTTACATGCAAATAGATAAAGCACAGATTACAGCATCCATAGATAGTGCATCGTGGACAGGACTCGAGTTCACAAAGTGAAGCCACTTCTTGAGCTAAGCGGGCTCTGTACTCCACTTGGATGGAAAGAAATGTTTGCAGTGTGAGCAGAAGGATGTTGATGGGGGAAGAGCTCAGGCACCAGCTGCCCTCCAGACAGTAAGCAGAGACTTGGGAGTGGAGGGCTAATCAGCAGCATCCTTAACCCCATCAAGCCTGGCAGCCACTTCTTTTTCAGGCACGGTATT
This sequence comes from Megaceryle maxima, assembly GCA_024605025.1. Classification (NCBI taxonomy): domain Eukaryota; kingdom Metazoa; phylum Chordata; class Aves; order Coraciiformes; family Cerylidae; genus Megaceryle; species Megaceryle maxima. The sequence continues at coordinate 10,296 of JANHGN010006653.1, read as the reverse complement.
GGCACTTGTCTTTTTCCAGTCAGGCCTCTGCTGCTGCCTAGCAAATCAGGCCTTGAAAACCAGTATGGTTGATATAGTGCAGCAGTGTGCAAATCCAGCAGCTTCTCCCAGGGCTGTGACTTGTTACACAACTTGTGTGTATATCTTCTCCACTTTGTATATATAAAGAGGAAGCAGGCTTGACAGTCATGGTATGCTGAAATGCAGAGAGGGTAGTCTTGCAACTGTGCACCAGCCACTGTGACTTGAAGGGGGGGTATTGGTGAAGCCAAACTTTTGGTGAGAAAAAATGAGAACAAAGATCCAAGTTCTAACATACCTACCCTGGAGGTATAAACAGCAGACAGCTATTCATCCACATTAGTAGAAAAGCAAGACTGGTCAGCTGTGAAGAACCAGAGAGAAATGCCCTGCCAGAGTCTTTCACTGGCAATGCATCTGCTGTACTTGTGCAGGGTCTGGGGGGTGGCTGGCTGTGCTCTGAGATCCATGCTCTGAATGCTCGGGCAGGGGATGCAGATACATCTGTGTCAATAGCTACTTTGAACATGCAAATAAGACTCTATATTGCAAAATACTTTCAGTGCAGAGTCTACCTTGTGAACTTGATCCAGCCAGACGATGTGCTGTCTCCTTGTACCATCATTTTTCTCCTTGTGATGCAGGCACAGCAATCTGAGCCCAGACAGGCAAGGGCTCAGGATTATTTCTCTGTGCTGCCAACTGCAAGCGGAGTGGTGTGAGCCCATGGTGTTTGAGGTTGCCTGATAAGGGAGAACCCCTGGCTCATGAGTTTGTAGAGCAGGACTGTGCCTGTTCCTCTCAGTAAGCATGTGAGCAGCCAGAGAGCTGTCCTGCCTGAGGTTAAGGACTGGGGTAATACAGCCCTCACACAGAATCACAGAATGTTTAAGGTTGGAAGGGACCTCCTCTGATGATCATCATCTAGTCCAACACCCCTGACAGAGCAGGACCACCTAGAGCAGGTCACATAGGAATGTGTCCAGGAGTGTTTTAAATGTCTCCAGAGAATGAGACTCCACAACCCTTCTGGGAAGCCTGTTCCAGTGCTTTGTCACCCTCAGAGTGAAAAAGTTTTAAGGAAGGAAAAGACTTTAGCCCCTACTGCCTTCTGACTCAAAACCTGTTGGAGCCATCAATGGGCCACAGTCCTGGAGCCTCACCTGCTCAGAAAGATTATATTAAATTCCTAACTACTGCCACAGTTTCAGGCTACAGCAGGAATTCCTGAGCCTCATATGGTTGGTTTTCCTACTGTGAAGGTCAGGGGAGCTCAAAATGGCAGAAACATACTTTCTCCAATGTGGTATTTTTTTGTAGCTTCTTAAAAACAGACTTCTGCTGCTCATAAAGCAAGCTAAAGAAGCTGCCTTCTATGGGCTATCCTCCTCACCCATGAATGAGATGTCCAAATAAACATTTGGAAACCTCTGGATTTATATCAGGCAGTCCAGTTCCTTCAGGCAACATTGCTCTGGTTATGAGTTCAGTCAATTTCTGTTCTGAATACCCAGTGGATTATTTTTTCTAATCTCCTTTAAAGGAAACACTGATTAGCCTCAATCAAGAGTAAAGAATTTGATGCTTCATCCTCTGTCACTGTCTGTTCCTTGATTGAAAAAAGACAAGCTGGTGTTTTGTGTCTTTCCTCCATGAAGACAAAAAGCTTGAGTGGGATTTGAAACCCGGTGTGAAAACAAGTTTTGTTGAGAAAGTCACTGGAAGTCAGAAAGCCACCCAGAACAGTGGAGCCACCAGGGAGGGACCTGAAGGGAAATAGTTGTGATTTAAGCATCCCTTCAGAAAGCAGCTACAATGTTACCTTTCTGGGTGTGCTTTCAGGTTTCATATATTAAAAAAAAGAAAAAAAAAAAAAGGATGGGTTAAGGCACTTTGCACAAATCTTCTTCAAACTCCACTAAAATGTGTATTCTGAGCTTGAAAGCTGAGGCATCCGTGCTTGCATTCACCGAACCTGATGGACATTTTTCCATGTACTTTAGTGTGAAAAAGATCTCATACTGGTTCTCTTTCTTAAAAACTGATCTTACAAAATTATGAACAGCATCAAATTCCATTAAGCTCAATGTGTGTGCTCAGCTCCTGGCAGGATTTTGTACCTTTTTTTGTATTTAGTTTATGACTCTTTCTCCTTGGTGATATGTCAAGTGCCATATTAACACACTGATTCTTTACCAGGAATACCTGTTCAGTGCTTCATCACACTCATAACAATCCCATTTGCCTACTATCAAAGTCATAATCTCTTGTGTTTCAGATTGTCTCTATTGCCTTTCATCCTTCTGCTGTACACCTCTCCGGAGGGTCTGGCTCTGTCTACTCTAAACACTGTCAGTTAACAGAATCTGGGTCTTGTAAGAAAAAAAAGATGGCCAGAGTTGAAGAAAGTGTATCCAGACTGAGACTTCAGATATTACAGCAATATTATAGGGCAATTAGTCTGAGCTACTGGTTCAGATGACTTATAAGTGAGGAACAAAAATGTATAAAAATCATGTTTGACCTGAGAGCCAAACATCACTCAGACCTTTGCACAGATCAAGGAATTCAGACCAGTTCTGTCACTAAGAGCAGAAGGGAAACTTCTCTACAAACAAATTTCCAAATAAATTGTCCAATTTTCTTTTGAAAAGACTAGGAGTGCCCCAACATTTTATGATGTTGGGCCATCTGAGATGGCCTTTTGCCCTTGCAGGTGGATTTGATATGTGATGTTAAGTGCTGATCCCCTCAGGAATGCAGATCCCCTTAAAACTGGTTGATGGAGTCAAAGTCAAAGGCCTGAATAAAAGGCTGCAATTCCATCCATGGGCTCAGACTTCAAGGTCAGCTCTGAACTTGGCTCACTGTATTGGTCACCTCATGTCAATGGCAGCCATGTGGGATCACAAGAGTAACATCTGTGAAACAGGAAACTTTAAAGAACTGTAAGAGGTGTCTTGGGAACTGTACTCTCAAGTATCTGAAGAGCTATACTAAATCTCTTTTCCTGTTGAAGCTCACACTTTTGGGTGCTAGTATTACTTCAGTAGATAACTATGTAATATAAACTTATGAAGAAAATAGGTGTTGGGCATCAGGATTAAGAATCAAACAAGACATGTTAAATTTAAGTTTAACTATAGACAGGAATATAAGACCCATGCACATGAGCGAATTCAGAAACATTGCTGAATCAAGACTAAGGAGTGCAGAAAGATTAGCTGGCTCCTCTGTTTCTTTAAATCAGTGACATTTGAAAGCTAGAGGATACACTGAGGTAAAGATCTTATTTTTCCTTACAGCAGCTAAGAAAAGTACATGCTGCTAACCACACAGGCACTGGAGAAAAAAATCAGTGCCTGTTTCAGCAGCAGGGCTACAGTTCATCATCTGGTTTCAGTAATGAAACCACAGCAGCATCAGTGTGCCCAGAAGCGCTGAATTGTAGAATCATAGAATACCAGGTTGGAAAGGACCTTAAGAATCATCTGGCCCAACCTTTCCTGGCAAAAGCACAGTCTAGACAAGATGTCCCAGCACCCTGTCCAGCTGAATCTTAAAAGTATTCAGTGTTGGGGACTCCGCCACTTCCCTGAGGAAATTAATCCAATGACTGATTGTCCTTGTGAAAAGCTTTCCTCTTGTGTCCAATCGGAATCTCCCCAGGAGTGACTCGTACCCACTACCCCTCATCTTTTCTATGTGACTCCTTATGAAAAGCGAGTCTCCATCTTTGTTGCCACCCTTTAAATACTGGAACATGGTGATAAGGTCTCCACTAAGCCATCTTTTTTCAAGGCTGAACAAAGCCAGTTGTCTCCACCTTTCCTCATATGGCAGCTTCCCAGTCCTTTGATCACCTTTGTGGCCCTACCCTGGACCCTCTCCAGCCTGTCCGTATCTTTTTTTGTATAGCAGGAACCAAAACCAAACACAGTATTCTAGATGTGGCCTGACAAGCACTGAGTGGGATAATGACTTCTTTATCTCTGCTGGTGATGCCCTTGTTGATGCAACCCAGCACCCTGTTGGCTTTCTTTGCCACTGCAGCACAAACTGTTTGCTCACATTGAGCTGGTTGTTGAAATGGCATTGTCTGCTTCACCATGGCATCACCATCACCCACCCTTGCATGACTTCTCTGCCCCCATGTACCAGATGCTGCAGACTGTCTGTGACCAGCACAACTGACATCAAACTTCCTCAGAGCAGCTCCAGGAGTGGTTTGCTTATCAGTGTTGTGCAGGTAGGAGCAACTGTGCAGGGCTGCTTTGCACCAGGGTGCTCTAACCTCCAAGGTGTCAGACAAAATAGAAAAGCAGTATGAAAGCTACACCATGTGAAAGCTGGTATAAACCAAAGTGCTGCTATACACTTTATTTTTTTAATGCTTTTTTTTTTTTTACTTTGTCCTGAGAGGCATACACTGTCATATACTGGCCTATTTTGATTCCTGGGAATGTGAATAGAAATATGACGCATGATAACTAATTAAGACTAGTTGCAGAACGATTAAACTAAACAGTATTTTCCTTTGGGAGAACCATGAGTGTTTCATGCCCTAGATAATTGATTTCCATATGCTTTCCCTTGGCTAGGAAATGCGAGTTCCTCTCTACATGTTCCCTGCTGGTTTTGGTCTCTGAATTCTTGATGTTAGAGAAGGAGATAATGAAAGTTATCATATCTCGTTTGCTCTGACAGACTTACAGTTCAGTGGGGGGTCTGAGCATTTCTTCCCAGCAGCAGTAATGATAATGGGTCTCACTTAATGAGCAGCCACTGAGATAAACATGCACATGACAACAAATTAGCAACTACATATGCAACCTGGGAAGGAGGGTGGCCATAGGACTCCAGGATCTCTCCCAGAGGTCATTGATTTGTCAGTCCTTTAATGAAACAGAGGATTATTGGTCTTGGCACTGGTCCCTGCAACTGGCTGATTCTGTTAAGGAGAAGCTGTAAAGGAGGACCATGCTTTCCAAAAGCAGTTTGGGAAATGTAACTGAAGACCATGGGATTGGGCCGACACAGCAGAGGGGACATGACCTGAGGAGGCTGAGAATAGCAATGAGGCCTCTGACAAAGCTGATGCTGGGGCAGGTGGGAATAACTCCCTTATTCAGACAGAGCAAAAACAGGGATAAGGCAAAGTACCTGTAAACAAGACCCAGTGAGCAAACTTGGAGCCTTCCACTTTGAGAAATGCCAAAGCTGGTTTCTCTGCAGCAGCAGCAGCAGCAGCCACTGACAGTGCATCAAGGCAGGCAAGAGCAGCTTGTCCTTTGCATCACCCTCCACAGCACTGGACCACAGCCAGTGATGTTGTGGGAAGTCAGGACCATGTAAGCTCCCCGTAGGTAACTGAAAATTGATTGTATTCAAACTCAGCTGCCAGCAACTGAACATGTGCCTAAGCCCCATGGAGTGGGGACCTGGTCTCAGCTCACTAGCAGAAGGGTCATGTCCACTTCTCAGCACCAGTGTCACAACTGGCTTTGGCTACCTGTGACCTCAGCAAGGAGGTGGACTGGTTCCCCTCCGACCCCAACTGAGAGGTCAGTGGGCCCAGGAATAAGATGTATTGGTGGCATATGCTCTCAAGGAGTTTTCCTCTGGGTGAAGAGACAATTTCAGTGTCCAGGGCTGCTAATCCTCTGTAAAGTTCACTTAGAAGCTGGAGATATTGCTGCAGCTTTACTGAAAACCAGCAGCTTCCTCAGAAATGTGCTGCCTTTAGCTGGACTGGTGTATTTATCAGTCACTTTTCTCATTGCTTGCTTTAATTCATGCTATATATTATCACTGCCCTGCATGCTTTAGCTCTTTGGTGTGCTTTATGTATAGTTCATCTAGAAACATAGTGTCAAGTTAATCTGATTGTACCTGGTTTGCTCTAATTAGAGTAACACTAAAGCATGGGTACTCTATGTCGATGTTGTTCTCTGAGATCAAAAAAACAGGAATCAGGACTCCTGGGTTCTGCTTCCAGCCCCCCCTCTTTGGGAGATCACCACAGAATAAACTGTGTAAGTGCAATCTCTAGAATTAGAACCCTGAATAAATGCAATTCACCTAAATTAGTGGCTGAATATTTTGCAGATTTGTGAATACGTCAGATAGCCTTAAATGAATTCTTTTTTATTAGGACAAAGAAACCAATTATCCATCAAGCAAAGCCCCTAAAAGTTATTAGTCACAAAGGAAGACTAAGATTACCTATCAGGAATATACAATTTAAAATAAGACCGTCGAGATAAAATCCCTACTTGGGAGATACTCATTGGCATGAACTTCTGTTCATGTGAATCAGAGCTGGGAAATACTTCAGAAAGCAAACTTGATTAGATAAATTGTTAGGGCTCCTTGTTGAGGCATTTTATACAAGCAGTTCACAGTTTTCTGAAACCAGATGATTAGAGAAGAGCTTGAGTGGCTTTTTACCAAGTTATGACCCAGGCAGACATACTTAGCTCTTCTAAATGAGTGTAAGCACCACCAAGCTCTTAGCTAAACCCAGGGTCCTATAGACAGGAACATCTCACAGGTTTTCTGGCAACTGAGGAAGAAGAGCATACAGTTTCTGGGACCTGACATGTTTGTGTCTGAAGGCAACTGAGGAGGGCAAGCCTGTGAGGAGAGCGATGAAGACAGGTCTCTCCAGTTTAATGGGAAACCTTATCAAGAGACAAAGGAGATTAATTATGGGGTAGCGTAGCCTCCACTGTCACCACTCACTTGTTGTCCTTAATGTATTACTGGAATTAGTCACATAATGGGTGAAAAAACATCCTACTGTTCACCTGGGCAGAACTGCAGAGTCTGAACAAATGCATGTCTGGCCTTTGCATGACAAACAGATTTGTGGGTACAAGCAAAGCAAATTATGTCTTCAGCTGGGCTGAGAAAGCAAGGTCTCAGTGGTTTGTGTCCACCAAAATCAGATGAGATTTAGATTTTTAATAAATTCTAGGGACTAGCTGGGTCAGTAACTTGACATGTTTCAATTTCATGTGCAGTTTCACTTCTTTTTAACAGAATGCAGGATGTTGTAAATCACCATTTCAAGGATGGATTTGTTTCAGAGGCGGGTGATATCTGTGGAAGGGTTCTATAGATCCATAGGGCCTGAATCTACCATAAAGCATACACAAGGCAGTGGAACTGGCATTTTCTTCCGTCAGGGTAATGCTACTGGCATTGGCTACTTTGGCATTGGCATGTCACTGGCTACTTTGTCCTTTTGAGCCCTCTGGCTCTTCTTTTTTGCTTTGCTTTATTCATTTTCAAGAACTCAAACTGGGAGCCATATCCAGATTCTCTAACTGGTATTTAGTGTTGCCCAAAGTGTATTTTGGCTGCTGTGCTGGGCCAGAGGATACTCAGACTGCTGGCACAGGTAGGGCAGGTCATCTGCCATGGGGCCAGAGTAGCATGGTCCTCTAGTCAGGAGTCACACCTTGGTTTCAATCCTACACGGAGACAAGACGTATTTGAGATTAGAGCTTCAGATGGGGAAACTGCCAGCCTTAACTAAACTCCTTCTCCATAATTCTATCGCTTGTGGGTGGCACAGACAGATCTCAGAGCATGAACTTTCCAACTCTCTCTCCTGGTTCCAGCTCTTGAATATTTCCATTGTTGCAGCTGGTGCTTCATTCCTTTGGCAGAAAAGGTCTTTGTGAATGGCATCCACATGGGCAGGATGCATAACAGCCACACTGCACTATGTGGGGGAAAGATGGTGCTTGGGAACTTGGGTGGAGGTACAAGCTTCTGGGCAGCATCCACACAAAAAAGTAGCAACTTAACCCCATAAGGATTTTGACATAATTCTTCATGAACTGTGCCCAAGGCTAACCAAATGACTGTAGGATTGAGGATTTGGGAGACCTGCAATCCGCTTTTTGCTTGGATGTGATTTCTTATTCTTGTTGGCAGGTAGCAGAGATCAACAATGAACCACAGCTGCTCATTTGGCAAGTCCTCATCCATCTCCAACTCCCTGGACTGAGTGTTTCAAAGGAAGCCCTCACAGTGTAACTGAGGATCATCTCTTCCCTTAGTTATGTCTCCCCGTGACCATCATTAGTTAGGTATGGACTTAATCTCCAAAGCTCAATATTTTCTGTCCCTTTTAACATTTGCAGTTAGGAGAAGTCTAAATAATTTCTTTCAGCATTACTTTGCTGCAACATCTGCCTTTGGCTGTAGACTCTATGGTTTAATTAACCTGACATGAGAACAAATTTCTTTTTACCCTTTTTTAATTTCCCATTCTCTAATTTCATCAAATAGTCATTTGTGTCTCAGCTGCCACATGGGGACTGTAAAAGAGGGATAATTGCACAGTCCTTCCTATAAGGGGATAACGTCAGAGTGAATAACCTCAGAGCCTGGCAAGCACCTATGGCAAGAATTGTGGCTGCACTCCTCTCCTTGCCACTTTAGACTAAGACCTTCTCCAGACACAGTATGTTTAAGTCATACCTCTGTTAGGTTATTACTGAATTTACTAAGAGAGGTCTTCTCAGTGAAGCTCGCAGTCAGTCTGAAATGCTACTTCTCCTCTATCACCCCCTCCTTCTTTGCCTCTTCCCATATCTGTTTCCCTAGGCATCTGGAAAGCTAAAAAAAGTTTAATTAAGGAAGCTTTCTAAAGAATGGAGGAACCATCAGAGCTGCTTCCCAGAGAGCTCTGTGCTGGTCCATAATGCAGAATTGCTTAGGAGGGCTGAGAAGAAAGCCAGTTCTGGGTACTGAAACTTCACGTCTGCCCTGTGGGAACACTCTAAATTCAGTTTAAGAGATTGCATATGTTAATTATCATCCAGGAGAGAGGAGCCATAGGAGGTTATTAAGCTATCCAAAACATTTTTTAGCACCTCCAAGCAGGAAGATAAGCCCTCTGATTTATTCAGTAGAAAGAAAAGATGCTCAGTTAGATGTAGGGTGCATGATCTTCCATCCCTTTCCCATTGTTGTAATCTTGTCGGTGTCAATGAGATGATAACTTGCATAAGCAAGGAAGGCACAGCTGAGCCATAGCAGTTGCTGCCTCTAGCCTATGGCCTAAATGTAAACAGGGTCATACCAGCCATACTGATTACATGCAGCAGCTTGAAAGAAGCATATCAATATTGACAGGATAACCTAGCACCAAACTGGTTTTTGTTACAAAATTCTCAAGCTGTCCAATATCAAAGGCCAGATAATATAAAGTCTCCCCCAGCAACAAATCCAGATTTGACAGAGAACAGTTCTGACTCTCCTACAGGCTATAACCAATAATGTTCCCTGTGTATGTTCAACATTTTCTCACCCTTTATGAAGATGCCTAGTGGGGTGGAAATCTTGTAGGAAGGCATCTCAAGCATGTGTCAGAAATGGAGCCCAAAGCAACATAGTCTGGAAGATTTAATGCTCAGGGTACTGTCAGCACAATGTGAGAGGAAGCATTTGGTCCTGTGACACCAAAGAAATATCTTCTGACTTCCTGGTACTGGGAGTTTGACCCACTTCCTTTCTGGCTTTCAGAGGAATCCAGTGCAAAACGGCTCAGAAAGGAAAAGACAGTTCTCTGCAGTGTCCTAAGTCACAGGCCAGGCAACTGAATAGTCAGCATTGAGCTTCATGTCATGAGATACTCAAACCTGTCAGGGCTGGGGTTTATTGAGTTGGTCTTTTCCCCCTTTGCTGTTTTGTTGTTTTGTTTTGTTTTGTTTTGTTTTAATTTTGCCTCTGGAGGTCAGAAATTGCTGAGGTGTCCTAAAGGTGAGATTCTTATATAACCATCTGAGTCCAGAAACAGAGGCTTTAAGAAAAATACCAAATATCCTGACATATATAGTGAAGCCTGTAAATCAGACCTTTTGACTGATTTGTGACTACACCAGATACCCTTAAAAAAATTCATTTTTATTAGGACAAAGAAACCAATTAGCCCCCCTTACCTACATTCCAGTTTGCAGCACAGGGAGCTCTGGGAGCCCTTGGTCACATTTGTGAAAAGGGTTTTTCCTGGCAAGCACTGCATTGTAAGCACCAGCAGCCAGTTTGGCATTTCAGAATGAGTATTTGGATATAAACAAAATGTATCTCTAGGATTTTGGTGCTGTAATACACAATTTCTGCTTGGGTAACACAGGTGTCATGGTTTAGGGTCAAGGTGGCCTCTTAGACCTAACAGACACTCCCTGTTAACCCCCCTCCCTCCCCAAAGGGGAAGAGAAAAGGAATAAGGGAGAGAGACTTGTGATTAGAAAAGGA
>JANHGN010006652.1:83284-128663 GCA_024605025.1 Megaceryle maxima | reverse complement strand
TCAGTCTTCTCCAGACTAAAAAGACCCAACTCCCTCAGCCTTTCCTCACAAGAGAGATGTTCAAGTCCCCTAAGCATCTTCATAGCCTTTTGCTGTACCCCCTCCAGCAGTTCCCTGTCCTTGAACCAAGGAACCCAGAACTGAATACAGTACTCTGGATGCAGCCTCATCAGGGCAGAGTAGAGGGGGAGTGCTCATGCAAGTACTAATTAATAAAAAGAAATTAAACAGGGATATGACTATTAGTCAATGCCAGTGATGGTATAAATGTGATATCTGGCCATATTTTAAAACATATTGCATTAAAATTAATATTTTTTTTTAATAACTGATGCCTATTCTCTTTCTATATATATGCATTTCAGTCCTTTCACTGAAAGTCCCAGCAGAAGAGAATTTCCATCCCACTTTGAGGGACATGTTCTTTTATCCTTCTTCAGGCAGTAGCACTGAAATTTTTTATTTTTATGTAATGCTGGTTTTCTGGAGTTAAAAAAATTTAAAAAAAAAGAAAAAAAGTGGTTTTATGCTTATGTAATTTAATATTTCTTGTTTTCATCACTAATTTCTGGATTTTATTTCCCCTCAAAAATACCTACACCATGAGTTTGAAGAACAGCACTTCAAGTAGTTAGAATAGTTCTCTTGGAAGAAACCTCCAATGATATCTAGTCCAACTGCCAGCTACCTGATTCTGCTTTTTTAAAAAATTATGTACGATGCATTCGATCTGGCAATAAAATTCTCTAGCTATGACCAGAACTATCCTTGATGCAATCTGAGAACAACATCACATACAAATGCACACTCACATGCTACTCATACAATTTTTTTATTATCTTCTTGACTATCTTAAGGAAATGCTACATGTGGGTCTTCAATGCAGGTAGCCCAGATGCCTATTTAAGCTTCCTAATGGAGAGATAAAGGTGCTTGTCATCATCCTTTGTTTGCCCTGTTTGCTTATGTTTAAGATAAAGGTTCAGTGTTTTGTTTTTCTTTAAACAAGAACTCCTCATAAGGAGGGATGCAGAAGCGTCTCCTACTCAGTTTGCAGAGAAATCTCTTTCAGCCATCTTGCCAAAGCACAGTTGCAGTGATGAAGTTGGACTGAAGGCAGGTATGAGGTACAGCAAGAGGTGGCTCTGCATATATAGGCAGGAAGGAACTGGACCCCTTGCTGAGATGTCTGCCCAGAACTTCAAAGGACCTGAGGAACACATTTTCAAGAGGATGAACATACAGGATCATGGGATCACAGGACTGCAGACAATTTAAGCAGGGGGGACCGAAGGAAGCCTCTGGTTCAATCTTCTTTCACAGCAGGGTGAGCTTTGAGGTCAGAACAGGCCAATTGGTGCTTCATCCAGTCAATGCTTGAAAACCTCCAAAAACCTCTCTGGGTAACCCGTTCCACTGCTTGGCTGTCCTCATGGGGAAAAAATCTTGTATCCATTTGTTATGGTATAACCCTGGCAATTAAGCACCACACAGTCGCTCGCTCACTCACTCCCCCTCAGTGGGAAGGGAGGAAGAATTTAAAGGATAAAAGTGAGAAAGAAACTTGTGGGTTGAGATAAAAACAACCCAGCAAGCACCAAAATGACAATGAGAGAGGAAAATAAAACCCAAGAAAAAAATGTGATGCAAATGAAAATGAATACTCACCATCAATCAACTGATGCCCGGCCAGTCCCTGAGCAGCTGCCTTCCCAACATCCATACCCAGTTTTATTACTGAGTATGACATCATATAGTCTGGGACATCCCTTTGGCCTGTTGGGGTCAGCTGTGCCTGCTCCCGACTTCTTGTGCAACCCCAATTTATTTGCTCGCAGAGCAGCCTGAACAGGAGAAAGGGGTTTAACTCTGTACAAGTGATGCTCAGTAGTAACTAAAAAGTCCATATTTTCAGCACAGAAGTATAGCATATACATGAAGAAATTTAACTCTGTCCCATCTCAAACCAGTATACTGGTTTTAATCTCTCTTCTTTCAACATATACCTGCTGTTTCTCACCTTCCTGTCCTTCACTGCTCTGAAGAGTCCAGATTCTTCTCTTCAATGACCTCCCCGTAGGCACTGGGGAGCTGCTTGGGTCCCCCAAAGGTCTGCTCAGGTCTGCTCAGGCTGAACAAGCCCACTCCTCCAGCCTCTCCACATAGCACCAGTGCTCTAGCCCCCATCACCTTGGTGGATCCTGCTGAAATTGATCCTCTTAGTCAATGTTTCTCTGGTATTCAGGGCACCAAATCTGGATGCAGTAATCTAGATGTGGTCTAATGAGTGCAAAGTAGAAGGGGGCAATCACTCCCCTTGGTGTCTGTCTGTGCTCCTGTTCACACAACCCAATATGATGCTGGCCTTCGTTGTAGATCTTCCAGGGAAACTTGCTGCTCATGGCTTGGATAGCACACTCTTTGATGGATAAAAAATTGTCTGGATGACCAGTCCCAAAGAGTTGTGGTGAATGGAGTTAAATACAGTTGGTGGCCAGTCACAAGCAGTGTTCCCCAGGGTTCAGCACTGAGGCCAGTTCTGTTTAATATTTTTATCAATGGTCTGGATGAGGAGATCAAATGCACCCTCAGAAAGTTTGCAGATAACACCAAGTTTGGTGGAAGTGTTGATCTGCTCAAGCATAGGGAAGAATCTAGACAGCCTGGATGATTGGGCTAAGGCCAGTGGTATGAGGTTCAAGAAAGCCACGTGCTGGGTCTTGCACCTGGGTCACAACAACCCCATGCAATGCTACAGGCTTGGGGAAGAGTATCTGGAAAGCTGCCCAGCAGAAAAAGACCTGAGGTATTGGTCAACAGTGGCTACATATGAACCAGCAGTGTGCCCAGGTGTCCAAAAAGGACAACAGCATCCTGGCTGGTATCAGAAAAAGTGTGGCCAGAAGGATTAGAGAAGTGATTGTCCCCCTGTACTCAGCACTGGTGAGGCCACACCTTGAAGTCTGTTCAGTTTGGGCCCTTCACTACAAGGAAGACATTGACATGTTGGAACATGTCAGAGGAAGGCAACAAAGCTGGTGAAGGGTCTAAAGAACAAGTCTTATGAGGATCAGCTGAGGGAACTGATGTTGTTCAGCCTGGAGAGAAGGAAGCTCAGGGGAGGCCTTACTGCTCTCTACAACTACCTGAAAGGAGGTTGTAGACTTGGTCTGTTCTTCCATGTAACAAGTGATAGGAGAAGAAGAAATGGCCTCAATTGGCACCAGGGGAAGTTTAGGTTGGACATTAGGAAAAAACTTCTTCACTGAAAGGGTTGTCAAACATTGGAACAGGCTGCCCAGTGAAGTGGTGGAGTCATCATCCCTGGAGGTATTTAAATGCCATGCAGATGTGATGCTTAGGCACATGGCTTAGTAGTGACCTGGCACTGAAAAGACAGTACAACTTTGACCACCCGGATGCTTTTGATAATGATTTGATGCATACAACCCCAAAAAATATTGTTGCGGGGAAAACAGTTGAGGTATCATGTAAGACTTCGTGACCCATTCTTGGCTGGCAGAGACGATGGTTGTCTATCCTGCTGATGTTCTGTTTGAGGGAATTCTGTTTTTTTTACAGCACTGCTGGGTTAATGGTTGGACTTGATAATCTTAAAGGTCTCTTCCAACTAGAAGGAGTCTATGATTCTATACTGCCAGGGTCACTGCTGGCTCATGCTCAGTTTGCTGCACACCAACCCCCAGTGCCTTCTCCCTAAAGCTGTCCCCAGCCAGGAAGAATCAGACTGTGCTAGTGACAGAGGCTCTTCTTTTGCAGCAGCAGGACTTTGAGTTTGTCCTTGAATTTCATAAGGTTGGACCATTACTCCAGACTGTCCCTCTAAATGTCCTGCTCTCAAATGTATTGAATAATCCCCCAAACTCGTATAATCTGCACAATTTAATTAGAAATAGATCCATGTATGTAGGCAATGGATATGGCTACAAGATTTTTTGCAGACCAACATGAGCTCAGTCTTTCCCTGCTCCAAGTGTTTATGTGGCATCCAGCCTAAACTAATACACTTTTGCCTCTCAGCAGAGTTTAATAGCTTGGGATCACGATTGTGCTAATCACAGCTAAATAGCTTTTGGTTCAGAGCACAGGAAAATTGAGCTGTCTGCTTCAATGTCCCATGTGAGTGTAACACATAAGTCCACCAAAATGCACGTTCCACTGGGTCTGGTGGAGGTCCTGGATGAGGAACTGGCAAGCCTGAAAGATTCAATGTTGTGATAAAGTAGATCTGAACCCAGTGATGTCAAGAAAACCGAATCTAAGAGTATTAATTAATCTGAAGTCACTTAAAATAATGCTGGAAAAAAAAAAAATCATTATCTACCACCAAAACTGAGGATATTTTATCCTAGTTGTCTAATAGAACAGCGTCACTGTTTGTGATTTACAACATGATTTCTGACATATTGAATAATATGCCTCCCAGCCACCCAGCAACATCTCTCCCAGCTTTTTGAAGGCTTTAGTGCTTTAGGGCATGCACTAGAGAGCTTCCAAGTGTGCTGGTGTTGGGGCTGGTGGCGGCCTTGCTTCAGGAAGGAATATGTCAGGAATATGAAAGGCATGTCAGGCTCCTAATACTAGCCTGCAATACCTAAACAGATGTTGGAAATGCAACGTTGGGAGTCAGATGTTACTCAGGGCAGAGAAAAGCTGAGCCTTAGGTGAATTGATACTCCTTGAAGAGATGCCTCTTGGCTTCCAGAAGATTCCAGTTAGACACAGAAGAGTGGCTAACAAAATGCACAGACATGAAGGGAATCTGTATTTACAGGGATGATCAGGTTAACAATATAACTTCTGCTCACCCCTACCTTGCAACCACATCAGTTTATAATAAAGAGTGAGCATTATCAAAAAGTCAGTAGCTGATGTTGTAAACAGTCAAAAATCTAAACAAATAAAGTAAGTACCAGCCTTAGTTTCATATTCTTGTGGAGTAGCTAGAAATGCAACACAGTGCTGCTAGAGGAGACACAGGAACAACTCTCGGACAAATCCCCCAGGCAATCTGCCTGAGAGACACAGGAGTGAGAAGTACTCTTGAAGGAAAGAAAATATCTAAGCTCCTATTACAGATGGCAGCCTGTGAAAGAATTTTTTTTCTTGTACACTTGTCTTAGGTAACTAACAGGAAGGAAACTTTGCAATCTGACATTTTGATGGGATGCACCTGCTAGGCTCACTTTGGGTCAAATCACAGGCTGTTAGGAAGCATCATGAAGCAGCTGCAAAGTGCACCTGAGTACAGCGCTACCATTGAACCTGAGGGGTGTGACAAGATCAGAGGTAGGTTTTTCATTATTGTATTACTCCTTTATTAGAGAACTCTTATCTAACATGTAATGCCTTAAGACAGTGTCCCTGATAAAAGTGACAATGAAAGGAAACATATAGCATCACCATAAGATTATAATGGAAAAGTGTTCACTAATTGGAACCCTCCAATTATGTCTGCACATTTTAACATGCATTGCAGCCAGTTCCTACCTGTTTGTGGATACGCACGTGAGTGGCAGACTGAATGTGGTGTAGGTGCAGAGGCACCTGGGGCAGCTCCATTTTGGTAGCAGCAATACCATGGCCAGGCTGTGATGGGCTCTCTGTACTCCTAGCAGAGGTCAAGGCTCTCTGTGGCCCATAGCTGTTGTGGCCTTTAACTATTCCTTTCTGTTTTGCCTCCTAAGTGTTTGTATAGCCAAGTGACACGTAGAAGAAGAGAAAAGGCGAGACTGGTTAGCATCAAAATCCTAAGAGAAAACCTGCTTATGGCTGAAATATTTCTACAGATCATGGAGAAAAGTGGTATTCATCCCTTTGCGAGCGACCTCCTGAAATGTTTGATTTGGACTTTCTAACTAATTCCACAGAATCGCAGAATCACAGAATTATTGAGGCTGGAAAAGACCTCTGAGATCATTGAGTACAGACTATGACCTAATACCACGACATCAGCTAAATCATGCTACTAAGTGTAGCATCCAATCTTTTCTTAAACACCTCCAGGGATGGTGACTCCACCACCTCCCTGCACAGTCCATTCCAGTGTCTAATCACCCTTTCTGTGAGGAAGTGCTTCCTCATATCCAACCTAAACCTCCCCTGGTGCAGCTTCAGGCCATGCCCTCTCCTCCTGTCACTGGCTGCCTGGGAGAAGAGCCCAGCCCCCGCCTGACTACAAATTCCCTTCAGGTAGTTGTAGAGAGTGATGAGGTCCTGTCCCCCCACCTCCAGGCTGAACAACCCCGGGTCCCTCAGCCTCTCCTCATAAGAATTTCCCTCCAGTCCCTTCACCAGCCTTGTTGCTCTTCTCTGGACTCACTCCAGCACCTCAATACCCTTCTTGAAGTGAGGGGCCCAGAACTGCACACAGTAGTCGAGGTGAGGTATCACCAGTGCTGAGTATAGGGGCAGAATTACATCCCTAGTCCTGCTGGACACACTATTCCTGATACAGGCCAAGGTGGTGTTGGCCTTCTGTGCCACCTGAGCACATTGGTGGCTCATGTTCAGACAGCTATCAACCAGCACTCTCAGGTCCCTCTCTGCCAGGCTGCTCTCCAGCCACTCATCCCCCAGTCTATAGCAATACATGGGGTTATTGTGACCAAAGTGCAGGACCCTGCACTTGGCCTTGTTGAATCTCATACCATTGGTCACAGCCCATTGACCCAGCCTGTCCAGGTACCTCTGCAGCTTCTTCTTACCCTCCAGGGTATCGACACTGCTCCCCAACTTGGTGTAATCTGCAAATTTACTAATGGTAGACATGATTCCCTATCTAGGTCATCAACAAAGATGTTGAATAGAACTGGGCCCAGTACTGATCCCTGGGGGACACCACTGGTCACTGGATTGCAGGGGAAGAGAGAAGGGGAGATGAAGGAGGAAAGGTAGAAGAAGAGCTCTATTTATACTAAACTAGTATGAAATACTAGAGGCAAGAAATAAAAGTCTAAAAACAATAAAGCATGAAAGAAACTAAATATTGACAGTGAGTAGCTCTTGAGCCAGAGAAAAAGCAGATAAGGGAAGATGAACAATATTTTCCCCATGAGTGGGGACCAATACACTGGTGTACAACAGAGATGAAACTGGAGGTAAAAGACAAAGCTGATTATCAAGAAGGTCATGAAAATTGACTTAGGAAGGTTGTTTGAGAAGGAAAATCTTCTTAACTTTATGCTCAAGGATCAATTTCTTCTAAAAATACATGAAAATTAAATGTGGAATAGCCACACAAAAAAAAGGAAAAAAAAGCATGAAAAAATATGTAGAGCATTTCTGAATGAGAATTTCGTGCTGTCCCATACCTTAAAAATATCTTCTGCTTCCTGATTATCCATGGTTATTGCTGACGATCAGTCGTATTTTTTCATGTTCCTTTGATAAACAAATTGAACAGATTTAATCTCTTCTTTCAAGGTGAACACTGTTTTTCTAACTGTATTGCTAGGGCTTCTCTGAAACTGTTCTCTGCATCTTCTCAGCATCCTGCTTAACCATGATCAAATCAGAATCACGTAGAATCTTGAAAATAGTTTTTACTCACTAATAACTTCCCATTTTCCGTCTCCTGTAGTTCACACTTTCCTTTTTCATGGCTGATGTTGACACCAGCAGATAATGATTATCAACAAGCTTTATGAAAATGATTATGATTATAAAATTATCATACAGATTTTTGAAAGAAACATATTTATAAATAAAATGCATAAAATTTCATCCTATATATTCTATATATTCATTCTCTCAATATGCACACAATATATAATCTATGAATGTTTTAGATGCTATTTTATTATTATTTATTATGATTAATAATATTTCCTTTGATTGCAGGATGAAGGCAGGGTACAGGCTTGTTGACACTGCAGTCTGACTCATGCTACCCATCTGTCTTCAAAACACAGCCTAACACCCCTCATTTCGCACAGCCAGCTCTTCTGTTCTGACATGATCCCTGGTGAACAGGTACAAGAGAGAAAGATGAGCAATCCCTGATATGTTTTCCATAGCATTACTCATATCTATTGATGTGTCTGGAAATTGTTACATATGGGTCTTTCTATCCTTTTCTCCTGAGCATATTTCTTTGGCATTTAAATCATGGCAAATAATGTGTTAAACATTACTCTGCTCTTACTGTTGAACAAAATGATTAATGCTACCTCATGCCTACCTTACACACCCTGTGATATCACATTTAAGGAGCTGTTAGCTACCATTGCTTAGGTGAAACTTCTCATGTAGGAGAATATCCTTTCACAAATAAATCAAGACTGGAGGTGGCACAGCTCTGAGCTCATTACTGAGAAACAACCTGCAAAAGCACAAAACTAATTCTACATGTTTTTTTTTCAAACACTTCCCTTAAATCTCTTCCATGGTAAACAAAGAAAAGAAGGCCGTAGTAGGAAAAAGCTGGATCAGATATTTGCATCTATGTTCACCACAACAGAGTGCAGGGAAATCTCCATCCTGGCATCCTTCCAGACAGAAACGACAGAGATAGCTGCCTTGAAGTGAAGTATGTGTAGAACAGTAGATAAAATGAGGAGTAACAATGTAGCAGAGCCAGATATTTTGCCTAGACATTTGCAAAAATAAGATCATTTAAGACCTCAGAAATTAAATACCTGAATGACTATCCACACTTGTAATTTTTGCTTCAAACCCCCTTGGTTACCACAGGTCTGGAAAGCAACTGATGAGACCATTTTTCAGAAAGGGTTCCAAGAGGAAGCTGAGAAACTACAATTTGGTACATTCAATATCTGCACAGGACACTTTCATGAGATTTCTAATAATGAATAAAATTAGAGGACACATGAATAACTATGACATTGGGCAAAAAAAAATTATAATTTTGTAAGTGCAAATCACACCTCACATACCTACTTGAACTGAGACAATCAACACATTGAGAACTGTGTATTCTCAGATTTAAAAAGGAATTTGAGTTCACTGTCAAAGATTTTAAAGGAATTTTGAGTGGTCATAGGATAAGGCCACATGGATAGTTGGTTAAAAGACAGGAAATAAAAGGAGCAGTAAATGGTCAGTATGCATATATGAGTATATATAGAGTACATAGTGCATATATATATATGTATATATGAACCCTAGAGTGTTCCCAAGAAGCAGCGTAAATGCAATTCTGAGTTTTACACTGACAGCCTGAGAACTACAGCTCAGCTACCTGCTATGACATGGCTTCAACCTCCTGTAAATATCTGCTTCTACAAAGCTGGTTCTTCATGGTCCCACCTCACTGGAAAGCCTGATATGAGGTCTATGCTGGTGCATTTTCCACAGACTTTTTGTCCTTAATGTAGAGTTTTGCCCCTCCATCAGGGTTGCCAGTCTTAATCATAGAAAAATTTGAATTTTTCATTTGTCCTTCATTTGAGCAGTTGGTGTCAAAGATAACTCTTCAAATCAGCTATTCCCCTCCTGCCTCAAGGAAGCAGAGATGGTTGCAGTGCACTGCAGTAGTTAATACATCTACTGCCTTGGGCAAATGGGGTCAGTCAGGCTGCACAGCTCTGGCCAGGCTGCATGCCATGGGCTGCAGCCATGGGCATAATGACAGAGCTGGCACTTACATTTTAGTTAGGGAGTGAATACATCTCATCATTGTTTGAATTTCCCTGCTTGGAATTCTTTCTTGATAATCCAGTCTTTTCATGACTCCTTCTACCCAGACAACATGTTAAATTTTCCATTAACTCGTGGTACAAATGCACCAAAACACATTTTTTCTTAGGATTCCATGAATAGTTACAATATGCATATATATATATTCCAATGATGAAAAGCATAGTTAATGAAAAAGCAGCATGTCAAGCTAATCTGAGCCTAAATTAAATTTCCCAATGGACTATAAAATTCCACACCATTGGTGGTGCTAACACTAATAGCTTGGGCTGGCAACACACTAATCACTTCAGGTCTAGAAGACCAGGCTGGTATTTTAATCACCCAAACACTAATAGCCTGGCCTTGCTGGCATTCTAATTGTTATGGCACTAACAGCCTAGGCAAGATGGTGTTATAATTATCCTGGATCATAGCCTAGAAATGTTAATTTTTAACATTTTTGTCTTTTTATCAAGTTTAACAAGAGGTCTCCTGCAGATATGATCAATTACAAAATGCAGAAATCACTATTTTAACTTAAAAAATAATAAAGCTTGGGAGTCTTGGCACTCGCAGTACTGGACACTGGTCACCTCTCTCCCATCTTCCTTTTTTTTTTTTTCAACTTCTTTTCTTAGCAGCACCTTTAAATCATGTGTGAGTTACTTGGGACAGCTGGAGTGGGCTGTATCTGTTTTCTAAGCATTACAATGATTTTACTAAAATATCCAACTAATGCAGTCTCAGATATTTAACCACATACAATAAAAGCCCTCTCACTATTGCTGAAATTTAAAGAAATTAATTCAGATTGTCAACAATTCAGCTTGTCTTTAAATGTCACTAATTAGTTATTTGTTGAACATTCATTGCCTTCAAAGACCCCACATATTCTTTGCCGTTACATAGTGCAGATCACTAACAGATGGGTTTTGAAGGAAGGTTTTATGGCCAAGCTTTAGTTTTATCTCTTTTAGTTTGAGGTGGGGAGACAGATTAAACAGGATATTACTGGTTTTCCTCCAACAGCTGAGGAGTGCAATCTTGCAATGCCTAGAAAAATTAATCAAATTGACAAGGAGTTAGAGCTCTCTCTATGAAAACTAACTGTGGTTAAGATTTAGAAATTTTTTCATATTTCTCATGATGGCTGTGACACCTCTTCAGAGATTTTCCACAAAGTTAAAGCTGTCAAATCTCCCTCATAACTTCTGAGCTCATTCCATTACGTAAATGCAATCCATTGCCAGCTGAGGAAGATTTCAGCACCCCTCATTATAGACATGACTATGAGCTGCACGTGGATAATGAAACCATTTAGTTGGCGTTGACAGCTGCAGTGGAATGGTGTGTTTAAGGGGTGAGTGACAGTCTGTGGTTTTGGTTGCCTCCAATTTTGGTGTGGCTCACTGGCATCCCAGTTCTCCCTACCCTGCCACGGCCACTGCATGTCATGGCAATGAGTGCCTGAGGGGTGGCAGGGGACGTGGTTTTCTGCCTCTCCCTTCATGGGCATCATGCAGAGGATGCTGATACCTGGAATGTTATGTGAGAGGAGGTGTCCCATCTGGGGAGGAGGGAGGTGAAATAAAAGAGGTAGAGAAGTTAGAAGGATGGTTCTGGCTGAAGGAGGTGGTGGGTGAACTTTATAAAGCATTAGCCTTGTGGGCAACCCATTTGAGTAGCTGGCTGCATTTCACCCATGCGAGTGCAAAACAAAGTCATACCAAACAGAGCAGCAGCAATGGGCCTTCTAATTTTACTTGATTTGCACAGCTGGGATGGAGAATTCATTAATCAAATACTTATTTTTGCCTTTGCTTTATAATGTCCCTGAAGGGAAAATTTGCCCTTCACCTGCTTCCCATGTAGGAATCCCAGCTCCTCTTTCGGGCCATTTCCAGACATAGGACTGCCCTCAGCTGACATTCTTCCATAAGAAGATTGCTAATAACACTAGCTGTTCTCAGTCTACTTTTTCACTCTACGAAGGGATTTTCAAAGAAGGACTCTTCTTTGTGCCTGCTGTTTTAAAAGGATTTGAGTGCTTCCTAAGAGAATGCTTTTAAAGCTTTCTCTTTACAATGTCCCATCCCCCATTGCTTCCTATCCTTGTGAAGCTTCCTGTGGCATCCATGGCTTTATTCCCACTCCTCTATATGGATTTTTTTAATAGAATCATAGAATGCCTTGGGTTAGAAGGGACCTATAAAGGTCATCTAGTCCAACCTCCACTCCAATAAGCACGGGCATCCTCCACTAGATCAGGTTGCTTAGAGCCCCATCAAGCCTGACCTTGAATGTCTCCTGGGACGGGGCCTTCACAACCTCCCCCCTGGCAATGTGCTCCAGTGTTCCACCACCCTCATAGTAAACAACTTCTTCCTAATGTCTAATCTAAATCTACCCTTCTCTAGTTTAAAACCATTTCCCCTCATCCTATCACTACATGTCCTTGTAAACTGTCACTCTCCAGCTTTCTTTTAGGCCCAATTCTGCAATCAGGGTATGATATTGATAAGCAGGGCTGATGCCATCCTACTGACCAATGGGGCCAGTACAGCCCCAGGCAGTTGCTGCTGACACATGTGCCCTGCTCAGGAAGCGAGGCATCGTTCTCAGCGTGCCACTGCGTTGTAGCCAATGCTTTCAGCAGCTAAACTTAGGAGCAACACGACAGCTGTGTGAGATCATTGTGCTGCAGCAGCTTATCCAGCGGGACAATGTTTTGGAGACTGGCACTGCATGTTTTCCTGGCAAAATAGTCTGCTCTGCTTGGTTACAATGTCCTTTTGTTTACTTGAACTCAGAGAGTATGTGACAGCTGTGACCGTGTTGAACTTTGGTAGAGTTACTTTTCGTAATGACCAGAAAAATGTGTTTTCCTTGATCTCTAAACTACATAAAGCAATATTGTAAGGATGATTTTGTTGCTTACTTATGCTCAGTACCTCTTGACCTTTCATTGTCAGGACTCTAAGGATGTTGGTCTCCTCTGGTAGATTGCTTGTGGTAACACAAATAATTTTACTTACTATTAGATGTACTTTAACATAAAACAGGCTTCTTTTACTTGGAATATTACTAAAACCTTTTATAAAATGCTGCAGGTGCCTCTCATTGCTTGCAGTGTTACTTTAACCTTCAACATGAAAGGAGTCAGCCTCAGCTCCTTGGCAGGAAAAAAGTTTTTTAACCAAAAGCAGCAGTCATAGTAGTGTCCAGGAGTTCTGTAAGGAGGATTCCTCAGTCTGTGAAGCTGCAATAGCACTGTGTTTTATTCCTGTCAGTATTTATTCTCTCTGCCTCTGCTAGCACTACCCTGTAGACAGGCTATTTCTAGTAAATCATCTGTGCAGCCAAGGCCTGCAGAGAGAAAAGAGCTCTAAACTCCCTATAAATCCATAATCCACGCTTTCAGCCAGTCCTGAAGCTCTAGTGAAGCTGTTTTAGTGCACCATTTTACATGACACAAAACTGGGAGGAGTAGCTGACATACCAGAAGGCTGTGCTGCTGTTCAGTGAGAACTGGGCAGGCTGGAGAGTTTGACTGAGACAAACTTTATGAAATTCAACAGGGGCAAGTGTATGGTACTGCATTTAGGGAGGAATAATCCCATGTATCAGTAGAGGTGAGGGGCTGACCCGCAGGAAAGCAGCTCTGTGGAAAAAGACCTGGGAGTCTTGGTGGACAACAGGATGACCATGAGCCAGCAATGTGCTTGTGGCCAAGAAGGCCAATGGTAATCTGGGGTGCATCAAGAAGAGTGTGGTAAGCAGGTTGAGTGAGGTTGTCCTCCCCCTCTACTCTGCCCTGATGAGGCCACATCTAGAGTACTGTGTTCAGTTCTGTGTTGTGTTCCTTGGTTGAAGGGCAGGGAACTGCTGGACACACCGCATCAAAGGGCTATGACAATGCTTAGGGGACTTGAACATCTCTCTTGTGAGGAAAGGCTGAGGGAGTTGGGTCTTTTTAGTCTGGAGAAGACTGAGGGGGGATCTTATCAATGCTTGCAAATACTTAGAGGATAAGTGTCAGGAGGATGACACAAGTCTCTTTTCAGTGGTGCCCAGTGACAGGGCAAGAGGTAACAGGCAAAAAATTGAACATCGGAAGTTCCATCTGAACATGAGGAGGAGCTTCTTGACTTTGAGGGTGATGGAGCACTGGAACAGGCTGTCCAGAGAGGTGGTGGAGTCTTGTCTCTGGAAACATTCAAAACTCACCTGGATGTGTTCCTGTGCAACCTTCTCAGGTGAACCTGTCTTGGCAGGTTTGGACTAGGTGATCTCCAGAGGTCCCTGCCAGCCTCTGACATTCTGTGTGATTCTGTGTGAAATGAAGACTGACAGGGGTAGGAAGGTTGTGTTTCTGACTGAGTTCCTGGACCATGGAGAGGTACAGCACTCTGCACTTACCCATGGGATTCAAAGCAACAGCACTGGCAAGATTAGATGAGCTCTCAAAGGTAAGTTATCTTGGTTGTCCTTGGGGGACAATCTGTTTTACTAAAGTGAGAGAATGAAAAAATCTTATAAATGCCTTAAATGATCCAATCTTTGTTTCTGTTAAATGTTGTATCTGAGATCCTTGATTCTCTTAAATCCTTGATTCTTCTGAGGTCTGCTTTATGCAAAGTTGATGACATGACTAGGAATATGCACGTGATGCACATAAGGTGCTAAATTTTAAAATGTGTAAGTGCTAACAGCTACCAGTGCCATCTTGGAAAAGAGAAACCAAACTCATGATGCTACTGGTAGCACATGAACTTGTAATCAGCATTGACAAAATTAATCTAAGGCAATCCTTTGATAAAGGAGAGAGGCAGAAGCAGAACAGTAAGGGTTTTTACTAAAGCTGCTATACAGAGAGATGTTTTGAGAGGGGACTTCATCAAATCATAGACATCTTAAATGTACACATTCTTTGACATAGCAGGATAGCTCAAGCATGAAATAAATATGTAGAAAATCTGTTATTTCTATTGTATAAGCCAAAAGATATGCAAAAAGTGAAGAAATAATGCAGCAAAATGTCAGGAAGTAAATTTAAATTAAACAGAACAAACCACAACATTGAACCTGTTACAGGAAATATTTACTTCAAGTACATGTTATGCCTTGGGTAGCATCTCTTCAAAATGTGTTATTTTGGTCTTCTGTCTTAGAATCCTTCTCCATCTGATGACTACCCCATGCCTGCAGTTTGTATTATGCTCCTAAAGCCTAAAAGGTTAGTCAGGACCATATCTCTTTAAAAAAAAAAATACCACAAACCACAAACCAGCCCCACACACAAAGAAAGAAAAAAACCCATGCTGGGAAGGAGGAGCTAAAGCGTCTGCTGCATTGGGCTGTTTGGATACCTTGCAGCTGCAGCAGTGGTCACGCATCCCTCCGCAGCCTGCTGATTTTGCAGAGAGACGGGGGAAAAGGATCGTTTTGCGGTCCAGATGCTGTCAAACACAAGCAACCAATGGAAGAAATGGCACAATGAGCAGACAAGCATGTGGAAGCAGTTTGTGAAGAAATAGTTAAATACCGAGCTTTGTCCTGGTGGATGCTGTAAGTATGAGCTCAATAGCAGATCCCGTGGTCACTGCAGTTGTTTGTGGGAGATGTTTTATGGGTATTCCAATGCTTTTAGGACTCCCGGGTCGAGACAACATTGACTGTGACACATTATTAATAGAGTATTTAGGCAAATGGCTGTATTGTCTGTGTCTCTACAGGATTTTTGGGTGACTCATAAGCTGCAGTGTGCTGGCAGGGTGGGTGAAACAGGACTTTGTACATGAGCTGGTTCTTCTTTCCTGGTGTCTTGTCTGGGCTCTGCTCTATAGATGTGCTAACAGACTGCTGCAGTAACACCCTCCCTGGGCAAAGGCCTCTCTGAATTTCAGTGCTGCCTTCAAGTGCTGGGATACAGAATACATTTTTCACACTACAGTGGTTGACCTAGTTTTAAAAAATCCTAGAATTACTTGTTACAAAAACTTACTTCATGCTGAGTGCTCTATTTTTAATTTTTCTTGTGTATGGAGTTGTAGAAAGCCTACAAAATTCTAATAGCTTTGTGTGTTACCATCGGGAGAGTAGTTCTTAACATAGCTCTCCCAAAGAGAGTGCCAAGAATGATTCATTACTCAAAGGAATGAATATTTTCCTATCTCTGATCTGATTCTAGCTGAAGTAGATGTATGCATTTTAAAATGTAAACATTTGTTCATATGGAAATCCAATGTCTTTTTCTTTGGCAAATGATTTGATGCTGTTTATTCTGCATGTGGCCTTATGATCTAGCACAGTTTTAAAAACAAGTGAAAAAGCAGAGCTAGAACAAGTTTACTGCACTGTGTTTCTCAGCAAACTTTTTTGGTAATCAGGCAAATTTGTTTTACTGTAGCTAAACTATGTATGTCAGCAGAGTAAAAACCAAGTAATGAGTACTTGCCTTGTTATTTTATGAGGATATTAATTTTGCTTTCAACTAAGCACTGCATAAGGCTATGGTGTTTTGCTCTAAACCAAAGAATAGCATTTATCTGATGGCCTCTGTGGTTGTACCTTGGTACTTACCCATCTGCTGCAGAAACTGCTGGGAGATCTCACTCCAGTAGGAGGGGAAGTAACAGCAGGGTAGTTGTGATGAGCAGCCTGTGCTGGTGTGTTAAGGAGGAGTAGCTGATGCAAGGAGTCATCTTTTTTTCTGCGTCTCTTTTGTGACATGACAGAACCACAGCTCCTGATGCTGATAGCCGCAAGTAACTACACACTTCTGTCACCATCACGCTGATCACCTTTGGGGGGGTGTAAGGTAGAGCCTCCCTTACTCTGTGGAACCCACAGGGAAGTTTTCCCATCATTGGTTTTAGAGTTGCCATCACCTCATATTCTCAGAGGTATTACAACTCTGTCAGCTCTTCATTTACAAAACAACATCTTATTATTGCTTGCTACCAGAAACTGAATTATAAGAGGCCTAATTTAGCCCTTAATGAGCTTATAACAAAATACCATTACCAAGGGAGTGCTCCAGCAGTGAATGTGGATGCTGAGGCTCTGTTCTTGTCAGCGTTCATTCTTGTTCCTTCTTCTCCCATGTCAGGATTTTCACCCTCCCAACACCAAGCAGCATCTCTGGTTGGAAACAGGATATCCAATGATTAAGAAAGCAATCATTTGCATTGTTATGTAGGGGTTGTAAAAATACAAAAACCCAATCCCAAATGGAGAATTTCTGTTCCCATACTGAAAATGTGCAGGACCATGACATAATTTAATTAGATACAATTGTTTTATAGGCTGCCTACTGTTGTGTGAAAACAGTGGGAAAAGTTCAGCTCCTGTGTACTTCCATTGTTTTCAGGAGAATTATACTGGGATGAAGCTGGCATTTTGGGGGCCAACTAGAAAACCTTTTCTTTCTCTTTTCTTTTGCTTAATTGTTTTCTTGTTTCTCAGACACGATTTTATACGGCTTCCAGGGCAACAGACCTAGATTCACAGAAACAATAATACAAAGGGTCTAAGATGCCTAAGTTAGGATCATGCTTGCCTGAGCCTCCCTGTAAAGTCAATGGAAACATAGGAGCACTTCCAAGAAAACTGATATACCACATACCTAAAATTAGACAGTGGTCATTGTGCTTCACAATGTTCGCGGGCTACTTGGACTCTCCTCTCAAAAGCATGGTTTCTAAAATACTGGATGAGTTTTTATGTTAAAATATACAGAAATGTAGGTTCTCATAATCCAAAAGAGCATTTTCTTGAAGTGTTTAAACAGTGTCTAGCTGCCCAGTTTGTATGAACCCTTAGAATAATGCTTTGAATTGGAAGATTTAACATTTTTAGAAATAAGGTATAATTAGTTCAACAAAATTTTTTTGTTATACAAAATTATTCAGCAATTATTTCTGCTTCAGCTAAGAAATATAAGAAGTCACACATTAATTTGGTGCAGTGGGTTTTCTCTGTAGAGCATATTTAGATTTTTCTAATAAGTGTGTATTTAATTGATGTATTTGCATTTTAGCAGTCTTGAACTAAATCTTTAAATAAGGTGGTCTTAATTTGTTACAATTTTTCTTCTTTTTGACAAGCTTAATAGAAAAAAGTAATTGCTTGGAATTTTTAGCAAGTATGTTGTTGCTTGTGATGAAGTTACACCAGAGCTGTGTGAACAAGTAAGGCTTCACACTGCCTGTGAAGACCCGTATGTGTTTATGCAGAAAGAAATGTGCTGCCATGAAGTTCAGAATAGAAATAAATGAGGCTTAGTTGCCTTCCCTAAATTTACCTTTAGAAATTGTCTTCACCCAGGTGAAACCAAAATAAGGCAGCATTTCTGGGAGGCAATGCTTACACTCAGGACATGGTTGGGCAGGTGTTTTGCGCTTCTCTGGTGACCTCTCAAGAGGGCATGAATGTGCCTTGGATTCTCTCAGCAGTAAGGTTTAGCTTCTTTTTTCCTGCAGAGGAATGATACAACTGGTTGCATATCCCAGTCACCACCTATTGGAGATAAGACAGCTGGTGGAAAATAGCAAAGGTCAGAGCTTTAATGCTCTGATCTCCCATGAAGAAGGAAATAAAAAAGTCAGTATTTAAATTACTGGTTTGAGTTAAAGCTTCAGTGAAGCAAAATGAACAGCTTGTGCCTTGTTTTAGGACAGGTGAGTTTACCTGCCTGTCTCTTCATTAATTGTATATGGTACGTGGTGGAACTTTGCAACATTAACAGCAAAATTATTGGCAAATTTTAACTAATGTAAGTGGAGATCATGGAGAACATGATAGTAGCTTCAGAGTGGTCTGATATGCTTTACAAGCAGGCACCAGCTGTCACTGGGTCCTGTGCCACAAAATCATTCTCACTATGAAAGAAATTGCTAGTGTCAGGAGGTGTTTGGAAACCCACTGGGAGAGAAGGGAATTGCAGTACTGTGCTCTCAATCCTTCCTTATGCTATCTGTGCTTTCCCCATAAAACCGCCTCCTGTAAACCTTCCCCTTTCTCCTCAAATGTCTCTTTCTGTATTGTTCTTTTTCTCCATCCTGGGTCAATTCCTACATGAATATCACTTCTGATCAACCCTCATGAGGTGTTTCAATCCCCTGCCCCAATTCTCCAGCAGGATCTCACATTTCTCTTACGCCCCAAAGGTGAATTTGGAGGCCCTGGCCATATCTGTGCTGCTAAGGAAGAGGCCTAGGGCAGAAAAATCTTCTCAGGTCCTTCACTCTCTCCTTCATGCTCAGAGCTTATGCCAGCATGGAACAAGGACAAGCATGTGCTGAGCCAGGCTCTCTGTCTAGAGCAGTCTGTAGACAAGAGATGGAGCAGGCTGGGCACTGGAGGGTGATTTTTGCAACCTCTTTCCAGGCATTAAGTAGTAATTTTCAGCTCATTATCTTCATGTTCATAATTGACTGGCATTCAAAACATTTCCTTGGCTCTTGGTATAGGCTTATGTGACACCAGCAGTTGTGTGCCATGCAGTATCTCCACCCAATATCGTTGATCCACTACAGAAAATTAGATATAAAAGTTGAAGAACTTAAAGTGCTTCTCACTTCCTTTGTTTACTTCTGCCAATGCTAAACACACCTCTTTAAATCATATTGGTTGCTTGATGTTTATAGAATGTATGTACACAGGCACTTACACCAAACAGCAGTAGTGGTGTGGAAAAATCATTGCTTTGGGACACATATAATTATACGAAATAAATTATTTGGTTGAATATGTTAGAGAGCACTCCCCTAATATAGAAAAATGGATCATTAGACCTGAAAGAGATTTCTCTTCTGTAATGTTACAAAACCTGATTTATTTCAGTTTCTCGTTAGCTGTGACAAGGATAATGTCAGACAGGGGTGCACGCCCTGTCTTATAAATAAATGAGAAGGGCCATGTCTCCTCTTTCTCTAATGGATCAATGTTATAGCTGGATGGAAAAGGCACCAGCTTGCTTTATGGAATGTAATGGAGTGACTAAATTGCTCACTCAGTTGAGTGTATTGATCCCAGGGGCTCCTGCTTGCCATCTCTAGCATCTCTCTCATCATGTTGTAAAATAGTACTTTTATTAAGAGGAATAATAATAAACTCTTAAAGTTTTATAAAGAATGAGAAATAATAAAACAAAGTGTGTGTTCTTTTTGGTCAACCTGAACTATAGTATAAAATTCTTCCAAGTACCCATTCAGTTGAGGATCATTTATTAATTTAGCAACTCCAGTGTGAAAATGTGCTTCTCTTTTCTTTCTTTCTATTGCAGTGCTTGAAGAGAGAACTTTGTTGTTATAAACTTCTCATTAATCATAATTTTCACTAATAAGGTGCTGTTTAATCAAGTAGTTCAAAACACTCTGCAAACACCTATGAATGCAGATTTATGATATCCCTGTTGCTTAATATAGATGTTTGTGAATAATGTTATTTCTGTTTCAAATGCTGAAATGTCCATAATCAGCCCCTTGGTCATTTTCTTGCGGTGTTAGGCCACCTTTTTAGTATTTTTAATTAGGAAAAAAAAAAAGAGCATTGAAATACCACTTTAGAAAGTAATACCTAGAATTTGGTATGTTGTGAAGCAAGACAAGAAAAGAAAGAGGTATCAAATCATGGGCACACCAAATCTTGGCAGAGTGGTCCTAAGAATATTTTTCAACAGTTGCTGTTGTGAATGGCACCTGCTAAATAAACAGGCTATGTTTCAATGCCTCCACACTGGTTTGCAGCATCAGCAAAGGAGTTAAGTATTCTCAATTATTAAAAGATTTTCTCCCCACTGTCTTGGCATGCTGTATTTGGCGAGCCAAATCTCTGTGCTAATCTCCTTGCTTCTGCAACATTTGGCATTCCAAGATGAAAATTTTCTGCATAGTGCGTCCCAATTTAGAGACAAGGCCTCCTATTTATGAAGAAGAAATTCATACAGATAAATTCCCTGCTTAAAAGCATACTAGTCACAGACAGAAAGTGACATATCATTTGTCATCAATTTTGGCTGACAAATGGCACAGAGATGAAAACACTTCTGGTTATGTCTGTCAAACTCTATGACTACATACTTGTATAAGTATGTAGTCATCATATAAACCTCTTCCTGGTGCTTTTATTAAAAAATAGACTTGGAGGAGCAGAAAAGAAAATGTATATATATTTTTATTAACAACAGTAACTGAAAATAACATTTAGCCTTCCAACAAACACTTCAGAAATATTTATCCTTTGATCTGCACAACACCCTTTGCCAGGTAGATGAACAGCACTCATTAGAGCTTGTCTCACTTTTGAGTCTGTTTCTGAAATAGCTTCCTATACTTTGGAGGAGTATTTGACCAGCTGCTATGTGGAATTTTTCTGGAGAAATAAGATAGCCTACAAGATATTCTCCACATCTTGCATATGGACCTGCCTCTCTTATTGACCTGAATTATGGAGGCACACAGGATTAAGTCTGTGATAGTGACTTTATTCTATAAAAGTACTATTTTTAAACAACCAACCATCATTATTTCAAGCCTTTTGACCTAAACTAAACCCTACTGTTTCCTCAAAACTCCTGCCAATCTGCCAAGACCATAGAGATGTCAAATGAGGCACAGAGACTCAGGAGCAGGGGTACACACTAGGTGTGTGGCTCACATCTAGCCTGATTCTGATCTTGAGCACATGAGTCAATATGTATCTGAAATGATGGATCCTTCACCTAGGATGGAATAATGTCAGGCACAAGGATAAACCTGGAGAGGAGTGGCTGGAGAGCAGCCCTGAAAAAAGGGATATGGAGGTGTTGGTCACAGCAGACTCAATAGGAGTCTGCAGTGTGTCCTTGTAGCCAAGAGGGGAAAGTGCAGCCTGGGGTGCATCAAACACGGCATAACTAGCTGGTCAACAGAGGCAAATATCCTGCTGTATGCAGTGGTGGTGTGACCTCACCTTGAGTACTGTGTGCAGTTCTGGGCCCCACCATTTAAGAAGGATGTGAAGGTCCTTGATTGAGTCCAGAGGAGAGCAATAGAGCTGATGAAAAAGCTACAAGGAGTGTCCTATGAGGAGTGGTTAGGAACTTCAGGTTTGCTTAGTTTGGAGAAAAGTAGGCTGAGGAGTGACCTCATTACTCTCTACAGGTGCCTGAGGAGGGACATGGAGAGCGATGTGCTGATCTGTTCTTCCTGGTATCCAGTGACAGGATAGTAAAAATCATAGAATCATTCTAGTTGGAAGTGACCTTTAAAATCATCAAGTCCAACTGTTAATCCGGGACTGACAGGTCAGCACTAAACCATGTCCCTGAGTGCCAACCCTTTTAAATACCTTCAGGAACGGTGACTCCATTACAACCCTGGGCAGCCTGTTCTATGGATTTACAACCTTTTCAATGAAGACATTCACTGAATATATATCCAATCCAAACATCCCCTAGTGCAAACTTGAGGACATTTCCTCTTGTCCTATTACCTGTTACATGGGAGAACAGACTGACCTCCACCTTGCTACAACCTCCTTTCAGGTAGCTTACAGCTACCTGAGAGAGAGAAGGTCTCCCCTGAGCCTCCTGTTCTCTAGGCTAAACAACCCCAGCACCATCAGCCACTCCTTATAAGACTTGTGCTCCTTCACCAGCTTCTTTACCCTTCTTTGGATATTCTCCAGCACCTCAATGTCCTTCCTGTAGTGAAGGGCCCAAAATGGAACACAGTATTCAAAATGTGGCCTCACCACTGCCCAGTACAAAAGGATGATCACTTCCTTAGTCTTGCTGGCCATGCTATTTCTGTTACAAGCTAGGATACTGTTGGTCTTCTTGGCCACCTGGACAGACAGCTGGCTTATCTCCAGGTGGCTGTAAACCAACACCCCCAGGTCCTTTTCTGCTAGGCACTTTCTAGCCACTCTTGCCCAACCCTGTAGCACTGCCTGGGGTTGTTGTGACCTGAGTACAGGACCCAGAGGCCCCAGTATGGAGCTCTAGAGAACATCACTTGTGACCAGCTGCCAACTGGATTTTACTCTGTTCACCACTGCTCTTTGGGTCTAGCCATGCAGCCAATTTTGTATCCATCCTGTAGAGGAATTCCTTGTGGAACAAGGACATATGGTGGCTTTTGAGGGATTGGACAACCCCATGGTAGGTCTGGCTAAGCCTCAGTCAGCATAAGTGCTGTGTCTCTTTAAAGTTATCCTGAGGAGCAGAAAGTAAAGAAGTAGACCTTGAGCAAAGCGGAGGAGCGGGGCAGGAGCAGCGCGTACAGCACGTACACTCGCTGCGATGGAGGCGTATACGGAATAGGTATCCCAAATGCAGATAACCAATTAACCTAGAGCTTGATTTGTATGCTTGTAGCCAAACACCAATGAAAGTAGTTGATGTACATGTTAACAGATTGTAACCACTATATAAGCAAGTGACGCAGTTAGAATAAACGGATCGGCATGTAGCCGTATTGGTGTGATTGTCGATACTCGGCCGGCTTCCCAACGGGACCCTCTTCACCTTCCTTTCCTTCCTTTCCTTCCTTTCCTTCCTTTCCTTCCTTTCCTTCCTTCCTGTAGGAATCTCCCTCCACCTTCTTAATTTTCTTAAGTAAACCATTAAATGCTCAGTGCCGTCATAGAAGCTGTAGTATTTCAAGCTGTGACTGTAGTCCTTTGGATCTACAGAGTCTTAGAAATTTTTCACGCAAGATACAAACGCTTTTACAAATTTCACATAAGCTAATTGCTGATATGCTGATAGTGTCCACAAACTTCTGAGTTGCTTTTGCAGATTGTTTCAACCCAGGGTGGATGAAACCTGTCAGGATGTGACAGAGGAGCCTGTTTTACATCTTGCATGAATTATTTAAACCATCAAAAGGAGACAATTTTGCAAGAAAGATGCTGCAACTGTATAAAAGCACCTCATCCTTAGAATATCCAAACTGCTTATACTTGAAACTTGCTTGAAGAAATGAACAAAGTTTGGGTATTTTTTGTACAGCTGGTCTTGCAAAGTCAAACCCTCACTAATGACGGAGGTGGTAAGAAGGGCTCAGGGCCAGCATGTGGGAAGATACCTTCACTCCCCATTTCAACTACACACCCCAGGATTTCTTTGTTCTGGTTAAGAAAAAGAGTTTGGGCAAGTGTCATGTTTGGGTTTTGTGTTAGTTTACACTCATTTTGTGCCAGTACATGGATTCCATGTGTCAGGATGGGTCAGGGCGGCCCCTTAGACCCGTAACAGACACTCTCTGTTAACCCCACTCCCTCCCCAAGGGGGAAGAGAAAGGGAATCAGGGAGAGACACTGAGCAATTAGAAAAGGAAACTAGAACAGCTTTAATGAAAATTAATTATAATAAAACTTGAATATATACAAATAGATACAAAACCAGTATCAAACCCAACCTGCCTCCAATGGTCATTATGTCACCATCACCACTGATGCTGTGGAGCAGGCCCTGGGAGAGTCCCAGACTGTGCCCAACAGCAGATGGGAGCTGTGTTCAGGAGATGGATTCTGGTACTGGATTCAGGAACACACCGATCAAGCAGAACAGACAGAGTCCTCCTCGAATGCTCCTCAAAAGAAATTGGAAAAGGACCGAAGCTAAGCCAAACAAAGCTGGCAAAGTGGTCCAAGAGGCAAAGAGAGGGAATCAAGACCCTCCAGATCCCTCAGCTTTATACCAAGTATGATGTATATGGGATGGATACCTCTTGGTCAGTTTGGGGTCACCTGCCCCGTCTGCTCCTCCCAGCAGGTGCGGCCTTTCACTTTCTGCGCCCCCCAACGTGGTGCACAAGATCCAGCAGTGGCCTTGGTCTGCACAACAATCCTTGGTAGTAACTCTAAACATGGGGTGTTGTCACTGCTCACAGCAGACACTGTGAAAACAGGCTGCTGACTTCAGAAAGTGCAGTTAGTTAGAAGAACTGAGCTGAAAAGTAAAATCACTGAACAGAGTTAGTTTTCAAACCAGGACACCATGAGACAAATTGAGGGTTGTGACACATTCTTAGTACTGTGGCCAGACCTGGGACTACTCCACTCAGAAAAGTGGAACTCTCATTCAAGTTCCTCACCACAATATGAATAATTAGTGTTGTATTATGATTTCCTTTGCCTGGAGCAATTAAAATATGTCCTTCCTGAAGATCAGTTTTACTTTCAGGATAAAAGTTATAGTATATGAAGTAGTGCCTGGATCCCCTGAAAACTCAGTTTATTCCTGCATTT
The DNA here is from genome assembly GCA_024605025.1 of Megaceryle maxima. Classification (NCBI taxonomy): domain Eukaryota; kingdom Metazoa; phylum Chordata; class Aves; order Coraciiformes; family Cerylidae; genus Megaceryle; species Megaceryle maxima. The sequence goes on along the minus strand of JANHGN010006652.1, from coordinate 103,760 downwards.
ATTTTGTGTCTATTTTTGAAATCTTTTCCTCTCATAATCTATTTTTAGTATTCATTATTCCCCAGTCAAACACAGCATCTTCTCTGGTATCAGCCACACATATGGTCTTCTGCTTACCCAGAAGAAGGTTATGTTTTAGTTAGATAAACAAAAAACCCTCATATTTCCATGTGGAAACTTTATACCGAATTAGTTTATTTTCCACTCACCTGTCTTTCAGTGCAAAATGTTGAGTTCATGTCCAGTTCATACCGATCTTTCACAGTAATACACTATAGCTAAACACAGGGTTGCATTGTTTGCTTGATTGTTTTGGGGGTTTTGTTTGTTTGGTATTTTTTGTTTTCTCGTTGTTTGGTTGGTTTTTTATTTCATGCTATGTTGTCAATACAAAATATCAATATAGATATCAATATAGATCTTTCCTGAATATTACTGTTGCAATGCTTTCTGTAGTAAAATACCATCTTTGAAACTATAATATAAATAGCCTATGGAGGGCAGCAAACCTCAAGCAATTGCTAAGTTTTTGTAGTAACAGAAAATCTGTAACCCTGGTTTTCATTGTTCGCTCATTTAAGTTCCTTAGAAAGGAACTTCATTCTATTGTGTGTTGTTACTTGGTATTATATAAGTATTGCAGAACCTCATAATGTGTTTCCTTTAACCTGGATCTTAGCACATGCAGAGGGCACCAAAGTGGTGACATGAAGTTGATGTGCTTGAGAGGAACCTGGACAGGCGTAGGAATGGGTCATCAGGAATTTTATGGAGTTCAATGGGGACAACTGCAGAGTCCTCCATCTAGGAGTGACCAGCCCTCTGGGACAGTACTGAGTGGGGCCTTTACTGACTTTATCTGCTGGAAGGGGTGGGTCGTGATGGGCAGTGGCTAAACAGAAGTCAGGAGTGCACCCTGGCAGTTGTGAAGACTCACAGCTCTGTGCCAAGAGGAACACAGACAATGGGGAATCAGGAAGTGGCGGTGATTTGTTTCACTTTACATGGCTTTTGCTTGCCTGAACATGGAGTACAACACCCACTTTGAGGGTCTCCAGTAGAACAATCCTGATATGGAAAATTATTAATAAACTGGAGTGATTTCAGCCAAGAGCACCAAGATGGTCGTGTGCGAGAGAGACTGTGGGCACCAACCAGACCTTCAGCTGGGGCAAGGGGTAGCCTGTTGGTACAGACAAGGAAGTCACTGAAAAGACAAATCCAGGATTTTTACTCATAGAAAGATGAACACAGTCAGGTCAAGAGAGGCTGTGGAATCGGAATACAGAGGTTTTCAAGACCTGAGCGGACAAAGCCTCAAGCAACCTGAATTTAACAATAACCCTGCTTTGAGCAGGATATTGTCTAAGTATCATTCAGAAGCCTCTTCCAACCTGAATATTTATATGATTCTGCTTACTGAAATAATATAATGTAATCATATCTGCTATTAGGATGTATTTCCCCTTAGGTGGGGCTCTTTTCAGTAACAACAGTAACCAGGAGTTCATGGGCTGAATTTTCAAGCTCTGTCCATACTCTCGAGAACTGATTCTGTGGCGGCTTTGGGAGCATAAACCAGTCAGGCCGATAGTTACTGTAGGTGGTCCTGAGTCTGGCAAACAGATGTTTCACTGAAGGAAAGCATGGCTTTTCTGTACAGCACCTGGATCCAAAGAACTGATTTATGTTTATTAATAATTTGCACTCCTGCCAGAACTGTTGTTAGGTCATGGGCAGCACTGGTCTGATCAACTGTATAGTAGTTGATCAACTTTATAGTAAAGTACAGTTAAGTGCAAAATAAAATGAACCACATTGTTTTACATACAAAACTATTTGTAGAAACAGCACTTTACTTACCTACTTTAAGTAAACTGCATTCTTAAATGTTGCCAGTATTTGTCTGACTCGCTCATCTGCACATTAACAAATGCAGGATTTCTGGAAAATACTCAGTCCATGCAAGTACAATAGTTTCTTTTTCTTTACACACAGAAATAAAACCACAGCACACATTATTCTCTTGACTTCAGCTGGTCTAAGCAAACTTGGAAGATCTATAGCACTGAGCAGGACTGGCCCTTTTTTACTCAATACCAAGCTGGGCACACCTTAGTCACACTGCTAAAGAACATCCCTTTGGGGATATATGGAAAACTTATAGCAGGTAGCTACTCTTACAGCAAAAATTCTCTGAAAAACAAAAGGATTTTAAAATTTGTCAAATGAGTAAGTGGAACAAGTGGGCATTTTAATGGCATGGGGATGTGATTTAGCATTGTAGGTTATCCACTTACTAAATACAAAGATGAGCAAGCCAAACCATTAAAGATACATTTTTCTGTTTAGTTTGTTGTCTGTTTTTTTTTTTTTTTACTCTAGTTGTGAAGACTGCAAAACACAGAGCAAGCAGTTTGTTGTGCATTCCTCAGCTGTAAGCTTTGCTTTACAAACTGATTCCAGCACTGGCACTGTGGCCATTTGCACACAATGAACACACATATCACAAAAACAACTTTGCTTCTGGGACCGTTGCTCCAGCTCAGGTACATAACTGGTTTTATCTAGTGCTGTAGCTCAACAGACAGTGTGCATTTATTGCCACAACCCACACGGGTCCCAGGCAATCCAGGGCTTTCACCTGAAATGTGATTCCTGACATTCAGAGATGTTTAGTGGTGTGAACCTTCCTTGACTCCTTTCCTTTGAGCACATGGCTGACTTTGATAACTGTCTCCAGCCCCCTTGCACACTGTCAGTGCTAATAAGGCAACAGCTTCTTTCCTATGGAGAACTCAGATTTTCTTCACAGATGTGGTGATTTCAAACAAAAGAAATGTCAAAAGCGTGTCTACAGAAAACATTAGAAATCACACACACTTAGAACAGAAGGATGTTATAAAGCGAGCCATGAATGTTAGGGGGGGAGAAAGAGAAAGGGGAAAGCTCCAAAGAGGCCAATTCAGCACTATGTGTTAAGTGTGTATTTTAAAATTGATTTCTGAGGAAGCATGAAAGGAGGAAATACAAAACAAGCAGTAAGAGATACGAAATCCTATCAATTAAAAAGGCCACCGTAGGGACCTGAGAGTCAAAAACAGCAGATGCATGGCCTGGTCATATCTTCCTTTCAGAAAGAATGGACCTCAAAATTAAAATTCTACTTGAAATGATTTTATATTATGACAGATTTTTAAAATAAAGAACAAAAAGTACGAAACTTTCCATGAAACAGAATTAAAAGTTGACCTTCAAATGTCAATTTTTCATCTTTACAAAGATCAAGGTGTGCTTTCTATTTCAAATCTCTTATGATTTGGGGGGCATCCATCTGAATTGCTAAAATTGAACATGGTCTACACTACAAGTATCTGAAGTGAAAACAGAGTGAAGAAGCAGCAAATTTACAGCTATGCTTGATCTGGAAAGCATATAATCCAGATGTTACGAAAAACTAATGAAAGAAGCATTTGCAGAACAGCAGACTTGTAAACATTCTTACAAAAGGACCAAAATCTGAGAGAGAAGTTATTTCTGTTGTGGGTTTGACTTCTCAGAGTTTATTTCTCAAAGTATGGAATTCCTTCCAAGTGGCTTTTGTAAATGTGTAAAACATAGCACAGGTCCACGTAAAATGACTCTTGATTCTATATTCTTATTTTTATTTATGCCCTCTTTTCTTTCTAAGTAGACATTTTTCTTCTTCCACACCCTGCAGTGTTTTAGATCAGGACAGACTAAACTTGCACATTATTTACCATGAAATAATTGGATCTGTGTGAAGGAGTTTGGGTATTTATTTATTTATTTATTAATTATGCATTATTAATCACACTATCCATGACAGTGTGATTAATAGTGCAAAGAAGAGTACGAAGTTACAAAAGTGGTTATTTCTACTTCTCCCCTCTTTGCTGACAGGACTGAGGGTTGTCAGCAGACAGGAGGTGCTGCATGTGGTGGGTTTGGCCATGCAAGCTTGGTCCCTGCAAAGCCAGGCATCCTTAAAGGCAGAGTTCTGCTCTGCTCTGGGCTGAGGTGGGTGGATGTTATGAGGCAGGTGGCAACTGCCAGACTATTTGATCTTTATGGGCTGCTGGGCTGCCCCGAGCTGTTTCTGGTTGATTGGTGTAGTGAGTTGCCAGAAGGTATTATTATTGGTATAATTTATCTTTGCTGCTTCTCTCAATTGCAAATATTCTTCGTAACACCTGCCTAATTGCTTTACGTAATGTGCATATTATCCCTAACAACTACATAGCAACCTACTGAAGGTCCATCTGTGGGCATCTGACACCGGTCCGACTGAGCGATGCCAGTTCAGGAGGCTGGCACACCCCATCCCCAATTTTCAGGAATCAGCTTTAATGTGCAAATGAAAAAGGAGATTTGTAAATTAAAATGAAAGTGATTTCAGGTGGTTCCAGGAAATGTTTCTTCTTTCAGGAGCCTCCACATTCTATGGTGTTATTTCTCTAAGTTAGATATTTGAGTCCCATTTACCCACATCATGTTCTTAAGATGAAATGTGAAACATAAGTGCATCTCTACTAAAAATGCCAAAAACTGGGCTGTAATTAGAAAAATTGCTGTAACTTTAGTTCAGATACAAGCTTTCTACTCTGTAAAATAACCAGCTGGCGTTGTGTTGGATTTGTAGCTATGGCTCTGTCAGCCAAGGCAAGGAACTGTAAAGCGCCCAGTTACTGGTCACGTGCAAAAACTTTGCTAAATATAACAGCTTGTACATTAAATACCTGGCGCTGTGATCCCCATGTGTCTCTGCAGCCATGCAGAGAAGGTTCATCAGCACTGTTAACATCTGTCTGTGCCTATGTCCAAAGTTGTGGAATCATATTAATTACAACGATGTGAACAGGCGGTCTGGCAGGTAGAGCGGATAAAGATCAATTATGTGTGTCCTCACCAGTCTGGAGTAACCCGGGACCGTAACATTCACAGCAAGCTGCACCCGCAATGACTACAACCGCAGGGCCCCTTGCCCCAGCACCTGCTGCCCAGCCCGGAGGACGGATCCGGGGCAGTCCGCGGGAGGGGCCCTGCGCTGCGCTCGGCGCTGTCAGCCTAGTGAAGGAAGCCTGCTTCGGGAGTAGCCACACGTACGGCCTTTACCAGCCCCGCCGCCAGCTGCTGCCCGACCTGCCCGGGACTACACCTCCCGGCGTGCCTCGCGCGGGCGAGACCACACTTCCCGGCGTGCCTCGCAGCGCGGCACACCTCCCCCGCCGCTGTACTACATTTCCCAGCGTGTCGCAGCGCCCCCACGGCATGCCGGGGTGGGTGGGGGGCGGGGCCTGGCGGCTGTCGCGTCCCGCCGCCTTCCACGTGGTGCGCTGCCCGCCGCTCCCGGGGTCGGGGAGGTGCCCGCGGTTTGCGACGTTTCTTTGCGGCAGTGCGGCCAGGCGCGGCCGCCGTATTTCGCCGGGGAGACCGGCTGTTGTGCTGTTGGCTGGCGGGGCGGGGAGGGAGCAGCCGGAGGACGGGGCTCGGGAGGGAAGGAAGCAGCCCCGCCGCCGCCCACCCGCCCCTGGATGGTCCGCTGGGTGGCTCGGGGGCCTCCTCCTCCTCCTCCTGCTGCTGCTGCTGCTGCTGCCGCCGCCCGGTCGCGGCGGGGCGGGGCGCGGCGGGGCGCGCGGCTGTCGGGGGCAGCTCGGCGCGGCGCGGCTCGGGGTGGCGCGGCGGGCGCCGAAGATGGACTATGACTTCAAGGTGAAGCTGACCGGGGAGCGCGAGCGGGTGGAGGACCTCTTCGAGTACGAGGGCTGCAAGGTGGGCAGGGGCACCTACGGGCACGTCTACAAAGCCAAGCGGAAGGACGGGTGAGTGAGGAACGGGGCTCCCCCGGCACCCCCCGGTCCATGGCCCCTCTGCACCCTTCTCCCGCCGGCCCTTCCCAGCCGGCTGCCTTCTGCCCCGGCCGCCTTGCCCGGCGCCCACCTCCTGCCGCCCCGGGGGCCGGTGTCGTCCCTCCCCCCCCGCTTCGTGCCGCCCTTTCTCTGGCCCTGCCTTATCGTCTCTTGGTGCTGCGGCTTCTGCTGCCTCCCGGTTAAACCCGGCGTGTTGCCGTCCGGACTGCACTTGGTTCCCTGTCGGTCACTCTGAGCGAATTTCGGTGTGAGCGTTCCCGTCCCATCAGCGTAACGCTGGGCTCTGTCTTCCTTGCGGGCGGGCTTTGGAGAAAAAACCGATGTAGCCCAGGAAAGCGCTTCGGTTAAGGAGGTGTCGTTGTGAATGAATGGGTAGCGCCTTGTAGTGTTCAGCCTGACCGTCAGCTCCGTAGAATGGGGTTTAATTTTTATTTATTTTTTTTTAAATAATGCTTTTTTCCCCCCTGATTTATTACTTGTAGTCACCATTTTGGGTATTGCTGACTGCTTCAGGATTTGTAGTCTGCTGGTCATCCTGGGACTTCAGAATGCCTTAAAAAAGCTTTATGTTTCACCAGTTCTTAGTAGAGACCTGAGTATATGAACTTCTTTGTATAAATGTTTTAAAGAAGGATCTAGCAAACTGTCATTTAGGTTTCCCTCGCCCATGACATGGCATCACTTGCTGAACAGCAGAACAATAGGAAGTAGGGAGCAGAGGAAGCAGGAGAGATACGGGGTGTTCTTGTAACAGGTTCTCATTTTTAAACTGCATCCATTCTTTTTCTTGCAGTCTCCTCACAGTACTGCTTTGTGTGCTGTTCAATTGATGTGAATTTTAAAAGTCTGAGCATTATTTTTACATCTGATAAGTTAAAAAAAAAACCAGCAAAACAAATAGAACCCCCCCCAAACCCCCCAACTTTTAAAGCAGCCTGTGGTCAGTTATGGCGGAAACATGTTCTAGTTTCGTTTGCATAAGCTTTTATTCTAGAAATGCTGTAGCTGTTACCTACAGAACGGTAGTAAGGGGACTCATCACACCTTATACTGTCTGTGCTTTAAACATGTTGCTATTAACTGCAGCACAGTTAATTCAGGGAGTTTTGTCTGCTGATATGAGTCAGCTAACTACTTTTCCTCTTAAATTTTACCCTGGATCCTTCAAACTAAACTGTTTGTAGGATGAATTCGTTTCTTGCTTGATTTTTTTTTTTTTTTTTCTGGGAGGGGAAGGGGAATAAGCCATTGTGAGTGTGATAAGCTATAAGACCTTGAGTCTCCTTACGTGCAGGTACTAACTTTGCTAGTACAGCCAGCCCTGGTTTCAGCACTGATTAATAGGAGACCTATAATGTGAAAAATAGATTGAGGTACTGAAAGATATGACTACGTTTCTAATGTTTGTGTCAGGCTCTGTGCAGCTGTTCAGCGTGTTGAACTGTAGCAGCATGTAGGGATTCAGCATGTGACACTGGTGAAGCATATATTCTAAAATATTTTTGGTGAAGTCATCAGTCTACTTGGTGATGTTTGAGAAATGTCAGAAAAATGAAATCTTGTGCTTTAAAAATAGTTAGTCAAAGGTGGCTTTAAAGTAGAATTTCTTCTTGATTCTTGAGCATGTATGATTTTAAATTCTCTCTTGGTGAGAGGGAGAAATCAAGGTATGGTATATGATTAGTTCGGGGGGGGGAAATGGTTAGCAATGTATACTGTCTCCTCATCTCCTTTTTTTTTTCCTTACTGTTCATTTAGTATCTCATTTCCCTTACCTTTCCAGAAGAGAATGGGATATTTCATTTGGACATTTCCCGTCCAGTTTTTGGAGAACTTTGCCTTTTAAATATGCTGTGTAATTGTCCTTAGACAATCACTAAAATAGGTAAAATAAAAGCATCTGTAGATGCTCTTATAGGTTGTAGCATCCTTGTACATATGTGATCATAAATTATATGGCTGGAGTTAGGCTTGAAGTTAAAGGTTCCCTTTACATCCCTTTATCCAGAGGAATTGATTAAATTGCAAAAGCAAATGTTTAATAATGCTTTGTTTTCCTGAAGCAACGGATGAAGATCACATCTTGCAGTGAAGAGTGTATGAAAAGGTTCCATGTTTGTATATTGTTAATATTGGAAAATAACCCCCACATTCTTACGTTGTTTCAGTATTCCCCAAATAATACATACAGATGGATGAATAAACTGCTTTTTGAGTTGTTTGTAACATTTATACAGCTCAAACTTACTTTACCTATGAAGTTAGTTAATCACTTAGGTTTTTTCCCTTGAATGTTTAAACTTACAAAGTTTAAAGCAAACATTATTACATGATTTTAATTCTTATTTTAAATAGCACAGGTATTTTAAGTTTATTAATATATATATCACGATTTTTAGAGTACTTTGAAGAATGGGCTGCAGGACTGCATGTGTTTTGTTAAAAATACTGGGGTGGCTTTTTTTAAGTAATGTCTTTTATAGATGGATGTCTAATGAATAGAAGAAAACCAGAAAATAATTACCATTATTCAATTTGTGCAAATATAAAGCCCTCAGTGATAAAAATCCAGTTTAAGACCAGTAGGAGCTAGTGTCTGTAGTGGTATGACTGCAGTCTTCACCTCTCTTTTTAATTGCTTTTACAGCTGCCTCTGAGGTGCAGTATGGCAATTCAAAAGTAGATAGCAGCTGTGTGTCCTAATTGTAGGAAGTTAATTGTATGCCATTAAAACTACAGGGGAATGTTTTAGAGGACGGTCTTACAGGAATCCTGATGGAGTGAGAATGCTTCTAGTGAGTGAAGGAGACGTTTTGTGCTATATGCTTTAGCAACCTGATGAGGGTTTAACCTGGATTTCATGTTATGCCCCTACAAAAAAGCTGGTCCAGCCCTGCAGTGCCCTTTGCCATAAGGTGAGGCTTGGGATCTTAGCTGGTTCATTTTAGAGAATCACTTGAGTATGGCTCCACAGAGGTTTCTTATGTATTCACCGCCGAACTTCACCCTGCTAAACGCCAAATCAGCCAAGTAACAATGTTGAGCAAATCCCTGGTGCATTGACTGCAGCAAAATTGTATTCTGTTCTCAAGTTTTTATTTCAGTCCTTCTCATTTTTAAGTCTGTGGTCTCTGTGGTTCAGTCTCCCTATGTCTTTTATTGACTGGTGCTGGCTTTTTCATCAGTGCGGTACCTGCAATGGGCTCCGGAACAAATTCTGTGAATTGATGGGTTTTATTTTTATATCAGAAAATTGTACAAGAAGACAGTTGATGCTTATGGTAGATGCTGGGAAGGGAGTGCAGGCGTGGCATGTTGAACATCAGTCTTCAGGTAAATAAACCATTGCTAGTCTCTAGTGGTAGTATACTTTTTGTCCAGAAAATGTCAGTTATTTCCTGCATAAAAACTGCTTTGTGTGCTGTTTGGGTGTTTCCTCAGGAACGTTGCTCAACCCAGATATTAAACCTACCCATTTGACTTATGCTGGATTTAGAAAAAATGCCAGAGGTTTTTACAGTGTTAGACTAAATTTTGCTTTGCTTTTTTTTGATTGATGTATCACACACCTTCAAAGCTTGTTAGGAACCAGGTGCTGGCCACGGGCAGACTGAGGTGGCAGGACACTAGGGGCTGCTTGTGCAAGCTTGGCTGCCTGGCTGGTACAGCATACCAGGTACATGCTCCCCTGGAGCTGGCAGCATGTGCTGGTCACATGATAATGTCTTAAGTGCTACCCAGTTTTAATGGGATTGATCTTGCACTGCTTTTTGTTCACACTTCTCTCAGTACTGTTTTTATGGTACAGCTACAGTGGGGAAATCTGTGAGTGAAGCCTATTTGGTGGAGCAGGGCTGCCTGTTTCAGTGGCAATTTGGAGAGCTTACAAATATTCATTTTTTTCTGTTTATTGGATGTGGTTTGGATGAGAATAAGAACCTACTGAATGCCACTGTTAAGCAGTATCTAACTTGTTAATTACAACATCAAAAAAGTATGTAATTGAAGATCTCAAACTATAGTAATATCACGTGGTGCTTTATTGAAAGCTTTTTCTTAATCTCTTGGAAAGAGACTGAACTGAACTAACAGTAAGCAAGCCAGTGCTCCCCTAGTCACTCTCAGGAACTGTGAGAGGTGATGTAGGTTCCAAACACAGCTACAGTTCAAGATTTTTTTTATGTATTTTTTTTTTAATTTCAGCTATTATATTTCTGTTGGAAGTGTTGCTGTAGGTGGAGGGACAGGTTCTTTCATTTGGACACACTGACACTGCAATTGAAATGATGAAAATATTTACGTGCTGGACTTCTCCTTGCATGCTTCAATCAAATCTATATCCACTTTTTTCTTTGAGTGTCTGTGAGTTTTATAAGAAACAAAATGAAAGAAAATTAGTGGATGTCCAGTAAACTACTGGTTTGCTTAATCTCTAATACAGTATGTCATAATTTCTGTTTACTGGTTAAAAGGACACTGCAAGAATGGTCATGATTTCTTCTCTGAAAAACTTCAGTATAAAGAGAAACTGAAGAGATTGGGAGCATTTCCCTTGGGGGGGGGTAGTGGGGGAAGAGAAGGTGGAATGTGTTTAGATACACATTATCCAAACTGTTCATTAGTTTAAGATGTTGGTGCTATTCTTGTTTCACAGTATTTATAGAGGGGGACAAGGAATTTGTTTGAACAATAAGGAAATATTTTAATGCAGCATAGATAAACTGCATAACCTGTTGTCAAAGAAAAAAGATAAGACCTTACTGTCTGTTCTGTCGTGTTATCAAAACCAGTCACTCCTGATTAACTGTTGTCATAAGTTGAATGTACTTCTGCTCTAGAAGTTAGGCTGCTCTGTTAGAGATCAGGCCAAGCTATGCAGTGCATGCAGAAGAGCCCATCTTTGTATGCTTTAGGACTTCTAGGTTATGGTTTTTGTTTTATTGTGTTTTTTTCTTGGTCATTTTTTGTTTTGTTGGGTTTTTTAAACACTTGACCCTTCATAAGGTTGATACCAGATTGGTTCCAGTTTGTCTGTGTTTATGGGTATGTATTGAGTTGCATTGGGTCATAGATCACTTGCTTTGTCAATGTTTACATCAAACTGATTTTTATTGAGATGTAAATGGAATTTAGGAGTGCAACAAATACAAGGAATGAGTCCAGTGAGAAATTTTACTTGACAAGAAGTGAAACAACAGACATTGACTTAAAGCTTCTTGATTAGTTCTGTGTATCCAGCAGCCTTTGCAGGAGTTGTATCATGAAGTACATGCTGTTAGTTTTCACTATAAACTTCCAAACAACTCTTGTCTTTTTTCAGTGCCATAGATATGAAGAGTGGTGTGGTGGTTTGGTGTTGTGTGGGGTGGTTTTGTTGGTTTGTTTGTTTGTTTTTCCCTGAATCTTCATGTGTTGATTTTAACTGTTTTGAACCAGAGCAGTTGGTGCAGATTATAGGCAGGCAGTGAGAGCTGCAGTGTGGATGTGCAAGCCTTTGGCTTCTGATTCCTGTCAACAATAGCATGGAATTTCTAAATGCCACAGACTTTATTTATGTATGTAATATGTGGTTTTATCTTAAAATATATGCCCCGAGTCACTCTTGGATCCATTACTGTAGCAGTTAGAAAGTTCCTAATTAAAGTATATCTACATAATGAGGTATTTATGCTGCATGGCATGAAGTCTTGTGATCTTCAGTTTTTCTGGTAAACTACTCAAACTGTCTTCCCATCTGCTTCCTTCCCTTCTCACCTGGTTAGGTGGCTCCAAGTTTTACAGCTTTTTAAGGTCGTGCAGTTGAGTGAGTCGTCCTGTGGCCCTTGGACTTTATTTGATGTCATCTATTGTTATCTTGTCACAGATGTGTTGGATTATTTTCCTAGCCAGAGGCAAAGGTGGGTTGGTGTTTTATTCCTACCTGAAGCCTTTGACAAGTGCAGAGAGGAGGTTGTGAGAACAGTGTTGCAAAACACCAAAGATCTGTATCTGCTTTTCTACTGGATTTTGAAATTAGGATAATAAAATAAATAATGGGGGCACGTAGTGCTCTACTTTTTCTCCTAAGGGAATAGACGATAGTTTTTGAGGGCGCTGATTATTATAGAGTAGGTGCACATCATACGAGAATGCTGCTTTTGGCCAAGGTAGTTTGTTCACTCTAGCTCTTGGGTATTCTTTGATTCTTCTGGTTTGAAGTATTTTTGAATTTTGTGGTGTGTGGGTTTTTTTTCCTGTTACTGTTTTGGGTTTATTTAAACCCACAGAACAAAGATGTCCTTTATTGCTATTGGAATTTAAAGAACTGTAATTTGCAGACTGCTGTGGCAGAAACTGCAAAATCCCTTGCTGCTTAAGAATAGACTTTCAGTTGTGCTGAAATTTGTTAACTACAGTGGAAACATAACAAAGGTGCAGATGCTTGGATTTGTGTATGGCAAGCTTGTACTCCAGCAGTATGCAACAGCAGCCAGTGTGGTGATGACTTCAAGTTACAGCCTAGTTGTCTGTTTTGGCATGAAAAGGTGATTGTTGTGCCATTGTCAGTATCAAAATGTTATGCAAATCTGGCTTGTTATCAAACACATTGACTTAGAAGCCACTCATTGATGTGCCTGAAAGAGCAATAGAAGCATATAATTCTGAATAGCCAGTTAATACCAAGATGCTTCCATCTTCTACCAAAATAATTTTCCACAGACAACTAGTGGAACAAGGAGAAGCAGGACATGAGTTGCAAGTGTCTGTGCAGCGCCATCCTCTAAACAAAATGCTGCTTGTTGTGATTTTTGTTAGGTTTTTTTTTTTTAATTTTTCCCTAACATCTTTCTTGGTGTCAGGATTCTTTGATTCTGCTATGGACCCTTATTGTGGTGGACTTGTGATTACAGGGGATGGAGACTGGGCTGCTGTAGTTAAATGAACCAATCATGTGAGGCAGTGCACAAGTTGCTGGCATGGACTGTGTCTTCCCACTTTTGCAGTGGTTAATACTGTTAGTTGCAGCTGCAGTTCCAGAAGGTTATAGTGTCTTTTCATCTTATTTTAAGTTTAAATCCAAATTAAATTAGTGAGAGCTAGAAAACAGAATCATGAGTATTGGTCATAATTGGCAATCAGTATCTTTTTTTTGTTTGTTAGAGATGCTGGGCTCCAGCCCCAAAAGGAGATAGGTCATACATTGCACAGGGTCTCCTTTGTTCTGAACTGACATATAGAGTGCTATCTTCAGTCTTCACCATTTGCCCAGTGTGCTGGCATTTTTTTTTGTCTTAGAATAAAATGTTTGCCATCTCTATATTCTTGCTGTACAGCCTGTCTTTCAAGCTTGTCTCTGGCTCTTAATTTCAGGGGATTATAATTTCAAAGTGTGATGTTAATCTGAAGTTTCCTACAAGAGTCTGAGTGATTGGTGGACTTTGCTAGCTTCCCTTCATGGCTGCCTTGGAAGCAGCAGAAGTGTGATAGTTGTTTGTTGCAGTGAGTGGTGCTTGTGTAGAGTATGGTGATTAGGGGTGGGTATTGGGAGGGTCATAAATAACCAAATTGTCCACTAGTGATTACTTTCTGGACAGTGTTTAAAAAAAAAGTTGGGTTTTTTTAAATAACAATAACATTGGTTACAGACAATTGAAGTCTCGCAGATAGTCCTTTTACTTCCAGACTTCTACATGTATAAGAAAACTCCCTATTTGAGGTGTCAAGCCTAATATCACTCTAGCTTTTGCAGACATTAAGCTAATATGTAACTAAATATGAAAATAATAAAATAGAAATGTCTGGTAAACATGAACGACTGCAGAATGTCAAGACTGAAAGCAAATTGTAGAGGAGAGTTGGTACTTCTGTTTGGTTTGATTTAATTAGCCTCTCTTGTATGTGCTAAAAATGGGCTCTTACACATGTGCTTTTCAGTAAGCAAGAGTTTTTTTGATAGACTAGGAGCTATTGTGTTGCATTTTTCAGTCACCTTGAAGAATGAATCCTATGGGTTTTTGTATTCTGCTGATGTTCATCAACTTCTAATTCAGAGGGAGCTTCACGGCAGAAGAGACTGCTCCATTTCCTTGCCCACCCACATGAAGGCTGTGTAATCATCGATGGTGCCCAAAAGAGTGGACTTGGAGGTGACATTATGCACTAGAAATAATTGGTAGAGGTGAAAGACAAACATGAGCTATTGATAGATACCAAGATGTCTAGTGGCATGCTAGAAACAATGTACTGTGCTGTCTGCTTCTGGGACAGCAGTGCAGGGTATGTGCAGTTGTTGGGTGCATTGGGAAACAGTGGATGCTATGGGCTGTGTGTTAAGGAAGAGGTGAATCCGGAGCTAAACTGTTCTTTGTGGGAAGGTGAGAGAAGAGGTGAAGGTGGCCAGGAGGTTCTTCAGGGTTCAGGAGCTTATATCTTGGTCATAGTATCTACATGGAAAAGCACCTGTTTGTACAGCCAGACTAGGTGAAGACTATGACAGTGGTGTTGTCTTTGTGTTAATAAGCACTCTGGGGACAGGGATAAAAACGGTTGTGTTGGAAACTTTCCTGGGGATGAAATCAGTGATCAGTGTAGAGTAGCATCAGGTTTCTGTCTCGAGGAATGGGGAGGGAGAGGTGAGTTGGGAAACTGGGCCTTGGAGGTCTCCTGGACCAGGGGAACAGATGCCACAGCTTTTGCTTCCAGCACTGAGTTTTGAGACTCATTATAGAAATTAGGGAAAAACCCTAGACCTAGCCTGGAAGGAGTCCCTTGTGCCTGAGAGTGGGAATAAAGTAGTAGCATTAAAGGATTAATCTATTTTGTATTTTTGTGCATTTGAAGAGAACTACTTTGCAAAAGGTCAGGTAGATAAGCAAGAAAGTGTCAAGTACACACGGTGCAGGTAATTTGCAGTGCAGTAGTACTGGTCTTTAGTGAACAGGTTGAAATCAGATATTCCAAGTGTTTACTCATGTCTGATGAAGTCAGGTTGTTCTTTAACAGAAGGGGAAGAAAGGGTGGTGGTCTCCCTTGCCTTTAAGGATGGATCTGTAGAGACTGTAATACCTTTCATGCTTCTGCAGGACCTTTGCTGGCCTTTGTAGATTCTAAAATAATAACCTGTAGTGGATGACCTATCTGGATGTATTCTTTAACCTTTTTGCTGACTTGAAACACTATTGTTTGTGGTCTCTGCATGTGATAACTGTTCTGTAGAAAATATGGCTTTCAGATATTTCTGTGAAAGCATCAGAAATGCCTTAATCTAAAGAATATTAATTTTATAGCTACACACACTGAAACTCTTTTTGAAGCTTAAAGCAGAAAGAATTCTGTGGCTGTACAGAGTCCTTGTATACTTTGATCTAAGGTATCAGATCCTTTTGAGATTCTAGAAATTTGAAGTTGGACTTGCAGCATTGCTGTCTTGAAGTCACATGGACTCTACTGGTTCTGGCTGCAGCTTCTTGTAGATTGCACAGTAGTTGTGTGTGTAATGGCATTTATGAAACCTTATTTTTATTTTTTTTTCTCCTCAGCAAGGCTTGTTGCTTTATTAGGGAGTTATCCACTGTCTTAAATGCAAGTTCAGATTGGAAGCATACTTACAGCTAGGGCTGGCTCCTAGGATGAGGTAAATAACAGTGTGCAAAAGTAGTGATCTGCACATCTTCTGCCAGTCTACAGCAAAGAATCTTAGATTAATCAGCTCAGATCGTTTGAGGTAATGTTGTACTTTGTAGGCACACGTTGGGGGAAGAGGAGCTGACAGATCTTCAACATTTGAAATATGACAAAAGGGCCCATGCAAATGGAATGTCTAATTTCATTCAGAATTCTCATTTTGAAACTGAGTGAGCCTATGAAGATTGTTTCATCAATGTATAATTCTCTTTTTAATAATTGTTTCAAGTATTAAAGTAAGGCATCGGTCTGTTTTCTGTTATAAAATAGTTGTGGATCCTGGCTTTATGTAGATGATGGCAAGCAGTTCACCCTCCTCTGTTTATTTAATTCTTGGAAATGCTCTTTAAGGTTCAATAGAGACAAGATTATCTAAGTTCAAATAAGGTAAAGAAGCTGTGGCAGGGGCATCAGGATACATAACTTCACTGCTAATAAAAGTCTTGCTCGTGTTCTGGTATCCTTCCACTGGCGGGGGGAGGAATCTTGAGTTTAGGGAAGCTCATTTTTGTGAACAAGATGGGAATAAAGTTTCAGTTTTGGGCTTCATCCCACCAATGCTTTAACTCTTGCACTCTTATCCATCCTGCTGTCCCCCATCTTTTCTTTTTGAGCTTGACAAGTAATGCTGCATGTTACTGCTACGTGCAGGCTGATAACCATTCAGGAGGGTTTTGTGTTCTGGCTAGCTAGCCTGCTGTTCTTTCTTGTCTCTTCTGAAGCTCAACAAATGGTTTCTGAGACCTTGTCAAGCCCTTGTAATAGCATATTTGGGATGACAGCACAGCTTAATTCATAGCTACATTTTTTGTTAGGTATGAGGCCACTTGTGAAGGAGTTGCTAATGTTTGTGCATTGTTGGCCTCACCTGTGAGAAATAGCTTTTTGACCAAACATACTGCATTTCGTGCAGAGGCATGTGAAGCCCTTAGTTTATATAAGAAAGATACGAGATGGGTAATTTAACATTCTGCTTTTTCACAGAGAATTTTACTGAATGTTGCCCTACTGTATGTGTTCTGCATACCCTAGTGAAAGACTGACTTAAACATATTCAGGTTGGGATACCAAAGAGTCCTTGTAAAATTAGATGCAATACTTGTGCAAAAAGATAATGCTTTTTAGGCAACAGTTTCTATTTGAACTGTTTTAACTACCTTGAGTATTAAGTGGTAGTATGGCTAAACATATTGTGCAGTAGGGTTAGAATTTGCAGGAAAGAACTCTTAAGCCATGATTAAAGCTGCAGATATTTTCTTTAAAGCACAAAATGTTCAAGAGAACAGTGATTTTTCTCCACTACAGATGATAGACTAAACTTCCAAAATTAAAATTAGTCTTGAAAAAATGCACATGTTTTGTGAACAGGGAAGAACAAAACTAAAGGTCACTGAAACAATCTGCTTGTTTTTCTGGGAAAGCTCCGTGCTATGTGCTTGTAACACCTTGCATACAAGATGTTGACATTTGAATAGAGGACACTTGAGAGCTGTGCTGAAAAAGAAGACTCGATTCATTACTGTGTGAGTAATACCTGCGGCTGAGGACTTGAAATACAAAAGGATCTGAATTGCAGCAACCCCCTGATTCCATCTTGTGTTTCTGGCAAGGTGTGTTTCCTGGGAGAGACACAGCCTTGCCCTGTGAGGGGGAGCCCAAGCTGCAGGTGTACTTTCAATTACAGTCTGCATTCAGACACTGGATAACCTCACAACGAAGCTTTGGCAAGTCAAGTTTCATCAACTCTGTCATTCTCAGAGAACTATTGTGCAAGGTAGGGAAGTGTAACAAAAGCAACTAGGGCAAGCTTTATCTGAGTGGTCTTCAAGACAGCAGATTTTCCCCAGCTGTAATTTGAATCTTATCTAACTTTTTGTACTTGAACTGCTTGGCATTGAAACTCTTTTCTGTTTGGGTGAATGTCAATCCTGGTTAAGCAGGGTTGAACAAAACAACCCCTCAAAAGTTAACTCACTAACAGTGCTGTTCACTGTTATGTTAATTCAATTTTATAAAAGCTCAACTGGAAGCTTATATGACTCTGCTAGATGAGTGTCAGATACTGAAAGATTCAAAAACACTGAAAGCTTTATGGTTAGAATTCCAGGCGTGTGTTGAGGGGGAAAATAGTGTTAGGACTGCATTTCCAACTGCCCGACTAGTTTGCCTATGCTGTGTGAGATCTGTGAGACTACAAAGCAGAAAATACAGCAGTGGATGGGTCATTAGTCTCATTTCATTTAGGTGGATGCTGTCAGGGAGGGATGCCAAGATAAAACTTGAAGACAGTTGAGTAGCTACTTACTGAAACAGCTAGTCACAATGGGAGAACTGACTTGAGACTTGGCCTATGGAAGGATGAAAGAGCAGATTCAAACTTACTGCTGAGGGATATCTGTAACAAACATGGTTTGTTATTTGCTCCTGGAGGGATGCTGAATTTGTACAAGGTTAAGAAATATGCTTCAAGTGCCACTTAACTAAAGTTAAAACAAAACAAAAAAACAAAACAAGGGAGGCTGTTGATGAGAGGAGATGCTTTCTTGAAGCTGAAAGAGTCAAAGTTAAATGTTGCAAGCTGCTTGGGAGCCATTTTTGAAGCTTTTCCTGGCTCTCAGTGAGTGTGTATCACTTATCAAGACAGTTTGTAAAACCATCAGTTACAAAAATCTGATATGGTGAAATATTAGCCTAAAGGAAGCCCTTGTTCTTTGAAAAACTGTCTTTATGAATGGTGAATATAGAAAGAGAAGGTAAGTGGTGGTAGGCTAAGCGTAAAACTGTAGTTAGTATGAGAGCCTCCCTGGCAACCTTCCCCCCATATAAGCCCTCTAAACCACATACAGAAGCTCCATTCTCCTTGAGAAACTACTGGAGAAGAGCATAACATTCATCTTCCTTTTTCTACATCTTTTCTGATGTATCAGTAGCACAATGCCCAGGGTACCACTGACCTATGAAAGGTTTAGAGAAGATGAAATGACAGCAAGAGAAGAGCTTTGGTTTTGACTGCATTATGACAGAGCTTAAAGAATTGGAGGCAAAGGAACGTGTTGGGGGATCTGGCTCAAACTGCAGTGTTTGGGTAAGGGGCTATTTGAACAAACTCAAATGAAGATCAGTCAGTTGTCATCACAAAGTGTGTTTGCGTATCTGAAGGAGTTCAAAAATTAAATAAGCAAATCAGAAAGTATAACCCAATCCTTTAAATTGTCCCAGTCACGGAAGACTGGAAAGAGGCAGTGGTGAGATCAGGTTTTAAAAGGACTTATTTGAAGAGTGGAAATTACTAACTAGTAAGCTGAATCAAGAGCAGAGATAGTGGATGCATTTAAGGTGCTGAGGTGAAGAAACAGCCTTATAAAACTTATTAAACACTTCCTAAGGCTATTAAAATCCTTTGATAGAGTTAACATACAAGTTAAGGCTGCTCAAAAGTTTTGTTTGGAAATCACTTGTCATAAATAGTTGGCTGTGCTGATGAGTGAATGTTACTTGGGATAGTGAAGGCAAGGACTGATTGTGAAGACTTGCCCCTCAGTATCACAAAGTCTCTCTCCAGTAATATATGCCCATTGATGTTGTGTATGGGCAAAATGGTCTTTCTTTACTCACACAAAAGTAGCCTCTGAATTTATTATGTAAGAAAAAGATTTTGGAGTTTATAATGCCACTTTTGGAAAGCTCCAGCTTAGTGCAAGTAATTGCTAAAAAGCAGAGAATCACAGGACTGACTAGCAATGGACCAGAGCACAAAATAGTGTCGTTGTTGTAAAGCCTATTTCCAGTTTTGTAGGCACTTCTAATCCTTTCATCCCAGGCAGGATGCAATAGACCTAAGGAGGGCCAGCAAAGATACTCAGATGTGGATAAGTGTCTGTATGAAAACTTCAGTTTTTCTGATAAACAAGGACTTTTGTCTCAGAGTGAGGGACAGGGAAGTCTCGCAAGTCCTGAGTGTCATTGAGAAGATAGGAAACAGTTGTGTAGTGACTAGATAAATTTATGAAAGATAAATATATTTAAGGGCTATTGAAGATGGAAGTATCATCTGTGAACCTGTATGCTTGTGTTAGTCAAATGAGAGATTTTAAAAAAAAGTTTTTTAAAGTGTCATTTCCTCCATAAAAATCAAAAAATTTCACAGATTTGACTATTAAAGAAAAATATATCAAAATGAGAAATTACCCAATGAAGTTAGGTCTTTCTGAAGCTGAGACTAGTGCTTTCACCCTGTTTTTTCTTGCTTTTCATAACAGATGCTTTGAAATGCTGTTCTGTCTTCTTGCAACTTCTAGATTCTGAAGTGGTACAAATATTGTGACTTAAGAGCCATCTGAGAGAAGTGGGAAACAACAAATGAATTACAGCAGTCTTTTCCTTTGTAGCCAATTTGCATAGGTACCTCTTGTACTGCTGTATAAGTACTGGTGAGACCATGATGTCCTTCAATAAAGCAGCACGGAGCTTTGAGTCCTGAATGAGTTTTGCTGCCCATCAGCTAGTCCCATAGTACTGATCTTAATTGTGTGGTTTTAAAACTTCGGTTTCAAGCTGGTTGTCAAATTAGAGTTTTGTGGGAGAAGGGAGGAGAGGGTACTCGCTCGGATCTTGGGGATTCTTGCTTATGTAGAACTTAGGTGCTGCAGTTAATTGCAGGGCTAGGTGTATGTCTGTGGGTTGGGTAGTTTTTAACTAATGAATTTAAATTATGGTCAGCCATACTCCTTGTGGTTTCACCACCACCAGAAAACAGTGATGCGAGGGTCATCTTGCATTTTCTCCTCTCCTGCTCCTTTATCCATTCCTTCATTGTCTTTTGCTCTTACCAGTACTTTCTTGATGGTTTTGATAATTATCATAGCCCACTGTAGATTATCAGTATTTGTAACCGGGGGGGGGGGGGGGGGGGAAGCACGCAC
>JANHGN010006652.1:59345-83274 GCA_024605025.1 Megaceryle maxima | reverse complement strand
TTCTGTATTTGGGAAGCTCTTTATCTGCTGTTTATAATAAGCTTAGGGCGGGGGGGGGAGGGGTGTGGAGTGGGGGGGGGGGGGGGGGGGGCGGGTGAAGTAGCAGATAACAAGATTCAACTCTTGCATTCAGCAGTTGTGGAAGAGATTATCACAGATCAGAGTTGGTGTAAAGGGAGAGACTTTCTGTCCAGAAGCAGCAAGGAAGAGATGTTAAGAAAAGGTTTATCTTTTAACAGCAGCTAATTCTTAGATCAGAAGAACCACATGTACACTGTGTCATTGCATTTACTTGCTTACTTTGAACTTCTTGCCAAACTGCATGTTGTGGTGAAAGGTGCTAATTTAAAAAATTAAAAAATAAATATCAAAGAACAAAGGGAATAAAGTGAATCAGTAATTGCCATTCACCACATAGTATCAGCTGTCACAGAAGCTTTAGTGTTTATTGGCTTGCTGTTGATGGTTTTTCCTCCAGCTGTGGAAATGACCTTTTCTTTACCCGCAAAAAGGTCTGCTTACTGAAGGATTTGTGTTGAAGTAGAAAATATTCTCAGCATAAGCCTTGGTATCTGATAAGAATAATGATGCTCTTCTGGTACAGGAATCTCACTATGTCTTCAAGTGTTTTGAGGATGGAAGACGTATGAATGCCTGAGTTAGACACTTAATAAATTCAGTTCTGTTAGTGCATCTTCCCCTGCGATGATTTCTTTGTGTTAGCATTTTAGTGAGCAATACGGCTCTTTATTTTCATGTGACATCTTGTAAATTTAGACCCAAGTTCATAAAATATGCTTCAGTCACAAGTTGTTCCTTCTACTCTTCTAGCCTTTTCTAAAGGTTTTGTTTTGTTTTCTTAAAGCACCCTATCCAAAAATTGTGTACTAAAGTGTTAGCAAGATTTAGTCATGCTGAAGGGTTACTTTTCTTTTGGGATAAAATGTATGTTTCTGAGAAGGGATGCCTGTAGCAACAAGGAAGAACACACACTGGCTATTTTTTTTTCTGCTTAATATGCTGTATTTTACCTGTTTGGGTTTTTTTTTGTGCACCATGTACGTATCTTTAAAAGGAAAACAAACCAACCTCTAACCATGCAAGTTTGTTGAAATGCTCTTAGGCCTAAGTCTTTAATTTTTTCTTCTGCTAGGTTGTTTAGTATTTACGTTTAAATATTAGTCCTCTATTAGTCCTTCCAAGTTAATTTTTAGTTCAGTTAGAAATTATTGACAGATTTGCAAGATAATTGCTGCCTAGCATTAAGGTAATATTTTGGTTACCTCTCTGGAAGAACAAGAGGGAAATGAGAAAACAGTAGCGTAACCAAAATGAAATACGAAGTTTCTGTCAGCTTGTCCGAGTTTAGCAATTTATTTAACTTTCATGATATGACTATGCAAACACTTCCTAAGGCTTACCAAAACTTAATGTAAACATACAGCACATTGATTGAAACATGGATCCCTACAGCTGTGATCTATGGCACATGCTTATAAAATTAAGGGCTGTTTTGCTAACTAGGAGCGGTTGCTCCTGATCACATGAAGGGTCTATCCATCTGTCTGTGACAGTTAATCCAGCTGATCTTCAGGAAGTGAAGCAAGACTAGGGCAAGCATGTAGTGGTGCTTTCCTACTGATAAAAATTCTGCTTCCTGTGGTGCCCAGTACTTGAGGTGAAATTAAAAACATTCTGAATTTTCACTGTATTGTTCACTTGTACTTGTTCTTGCTCTCTCCAAACACTAAGGAAAAGAAACTGAAGGAGATAAAGGATATGATGCCTCTGTGTGTGTGTGAGAGTGGTGGTGGTGGGTCTCTTTGACCTTATGCTAATTTTATTCCCTTTTAGTCTGTTAACTGGTTTCACAGAAGGAATACAAGATGTAGCTGGTGTTCCTGATAATACTAATATCGTTTGAGAGCCTCTGCATGTCAGCAGCACCTTCAAAAATAAGGACATAGCCTTGGAAATGTACCTGTTGGAGGAGACGACAGCTCCTCGGGGGTTGTGTCTAGACAAGCGCTGGCTTCTGAGATGGTTGGTGGGGTCATCAGGGGAGTGTGCTGGTTGCCTCTTCTTCCCAACTGCTGCCTTGAAGTGTTTGTAAAACTGTGTGCCAGCTCAGCTCTTGGCTTTGTGCAGAGGCTGCTGTGTTATTTGTAGGCTCCTGCTCCAGGTCTAGTTGATTCTAGACAATTGCTCGCTAAGTTTTGTGGGGGTTTTTTTAATATGCTTCCATGCATGTTTTTGATTCATACTTTTCTTGCATATCTCATGTTTGAAGTTGGAAAAGTAGGTAACACTACTGCAGAAAAAAGGGAACAATTTCCCTTTTGGGAGTGAGCACTATTAGAAGCCTGTGGAACTGTAAAGCTCATACTGATGCCAATGGCTGCATTAGAATGAGTGTGAGGTGATGCTTCTAGTAACCAGCACAAATACATATGAAATCATACTATGTTATGAGTTGTCTTTATCCTCATCTGCAAATTAACTAGTACCAACTGTGCTTTATTTACTTCCTGGAAAGTCTTCATGGGTAAGTTTGTAGGAGACACAAAACTAGTTGTGAACTATTCTTTTTATTTGCAATCCCTGACAAAGTGGCTCGGATGCCCAGCTTTTCTGACTGGGTTGCATTATTTGTGATCCTTTCTCATGTATTAATACATAAGAGGCTTTCATGACAATCTGGATTTATATATGATTTTTGGCAGGTTTCTTCTGTGAAAGGAACAAGCTAGAATCTCTGATGGGATAAACTTTAAGCTGCTTGTAAATACATTTAAATACTCTGGGCTTGAATAAATCTGAACTTTTAAAAATAGTCAGGCTTTGGTTGTGTAGCAGGCAGCTTATAATAGAGAAGATGTTAACCTATTTTCTATAGGTTTAAAGCATATTCTAGGACTACTCTCTTTTTCAAGATGTTTTTAAATGTAGTCAAATGAAGAAGCAGTAATTTGAGCTAATATTTGTCTTCTGGTCTTGTTTCATCCAACTTGTTTTAGGCAATATAACAAATATTTTTGTTTGTTCAGGAAGCAAAACCCACAAGTGTCCCTTGGAAATTATTTTTAGAACAAACTAATCTTGGAAATTATGTAATAATGTATAGAGCATCAGTAAAAGTAAAATAACTTTCAAGTGACCCTCAAACAGCTATAAACGAAGGACATAATTCTAGCTTATATTGTTTCCATATTTGAAAGTATTTCTTCAGCTATGGTGAGGTTTTTTTTTCAGTGAACGGAATTATTTCTGCAGTGGGTGTAGCACTTACTGGCAGCTTTCTTGGGAAAGTTGAGTGTACTGCATCAAGCTGATGTGGGAAGAAAGTAATAGAAGATAAACTACCTTCATCCTGCATGTGGACAGAAACTGCTGTGCTTCTGCTATGTCTTCTCTCTGCCTTCAGATAACTCTGTTGCTCATTGGAGCATTCAGCAGGCTGCTTCAAATCACTAATATTGTGGAAAGTGTAACAACCCAAAAATTCTACACTCTCCACCTGAAAATGAGTGCTTGGGCTCTAGTGCAAAGTGCAGGAGTGGGGGATTATTTCTTTTTTAATTTTAGCGGCAAAACACTGACTCAAAGCAAGCTATTGTGCAAAACTTTACTAGTAAAGTTCTTTTTATCAAGATAACTTTTAAATACCTCCAGAGATGGTGACAGTACCACTTCCCTAGGCAGCCTGTTCCAGTCTTTGATAAACCTTTTGGTGGGAAAAAACCCCATAATTTCCTAAAGTCCAACCTAAGCATCCCTGGTGCAACTTGAGGCTATTTCCTATCAGTTGTGAACCGTGAGAAGACATCAACAGTCCCTCACTAGAACCTTCTTTAAGGTAGTTGCAGAGAGCAGTAAGGTCTCCCCTCAGCCTTCTTTTCTCCAGACTAAACAAGCCCAGTTCCCTTAGCTGCTCCTTAAGTCTTTTCTCAAGACCCTTTACCAGCTTTGTTGCTTTTTCTCCAGACCTTCTCCAGCACCTCAATGTCTTTATTATACTGCAGTGCCCAGAACTGAACACAGTAGTCAAGGTGCAGCATCACCAGTGCCGAGCACAGGGTGGTCATCACTTCTCAAGTCCTGCTGGCCACGCTATTTCTGATCCAAGCCAGGATGCTATTGGCCTTGGCCACATGAGCACACCGCTGCCTCATGTTCAGCTGGCTGGTGATCAACACCCCCAGGTCCCTTTCTGCCAGGCAGCTTTCCAGACACTCTTCCCCAAGCCTGTAGTGTTGCCTGGGGTTGTTGTGGCCCAAGTGCAGGACTCAGCACTTGGCCTTGTTGAAGCCCATATGATTGGCCTCAGACCATCGATCCAGCCTGTCCATATCCCTCTGAAGAACCTCCATATCCTCAAGCAGATCAACACTCCCACCTAACTTTGTGTTGTCTGCAAACTTACTGAGGGTGCTCTGAAAATGGAAAATTTTTAATTTCTCTGTAGTAAAGTCCTCAAAGTTATGTATGTATGCATCCAGAATTGCATTGCTTCCTTTCTAGCTAATTTTTGGAAATGTTGTTAGACTTGGAAAATTGTATTAGGAATTATCTGTGTGTCTTGAAAATACATGATTAATGTACTAGACACCATTAAACTCCTCACTGTCTCAGATGAATTAAGTGGTGTCATTTATTTTACAGTCTCACATACAACCCTTTCAGGTTGGAGGGGATCTCTAGAAGGCATCTGATTTAACCTACTCCATGCAGGACCAACTTTGAAATTAGCTTAGGCTGCTCAGGGTGTTACCCAGCTGAGTTTTAAATATCTCTGAGCATGAAAAACTCTTGTCAAATCTCTTCTACTTTTTGAGTAGCCATAATTTTTCTTTCTTCTGCTATTTCATTGGAATTTCTCTTTTTGCCACTTATGACTGCTGCCTCTCAGTAGTTGACTGGGCATCTCCAAGAAGAGTCTGACTCAGTCCCTGTACACACACACACACCCCCATTAGCTAATTGGAGGCAGCAATAGGATCCCTCTCTGAAGGCTGAACAAGCTTAGCACTCTCTCCTTCTCCTGATGTGTCACATACTTCAGACTACTGCTCTCATGGACTTGATTAGTATGTCAGTGTCTTTCTTGTACTGTAAAGTCTAAAGCTTAATATGGGGCTCCTAGACAGTGTTCAATAGTGTTCTGTTCAGCTTCTTCACCGGGACTGCCAGGTCTTGCTCTGTAAAGCTGCTTTTGACCCAGTTGGCAGTGTCCGATTGCGTGAGGTTATTCCAGACCACAGACAGGTCTTTACATGTGTCTTTGAACTTTCCGAGGTTCATATCTGCCTGTTTTTCCTGTCTGAGAGCTGTCCAAATTGTGGTTTGGTTCCTTGGTACATCATCCACTGTCCCCAGTTTAGCTTTATCTGTGGATTTGCTGAGGACACCTCCCACCACGTTGTCCCTTATTTAACAAAGATGTTATAGCAGTCCCAGTATCTGCCCCCAAGGGATGCGCTAGTAACTGGCAGCCTGTTGGATTTCTACCACTGATTACAACCCAATGACATCTGGCAGCCCAATCGATTTTTCTTCTGTTCTGTAGTTCAACTGTCCAAGCTCTCTAATGAGGCTGTGAGTCTACTACGAGACCATGTCACACACTGTACTGACCAAGGTAGCATCCAGTGCTTTTCCATTGTCTATATTATATGTCCTCTTGGGGTGTAGAACAAATGGGTTCATAAGGCACAAGTCATGCTTGGAAAATCCTTGCCAGCTGTTCCCAGTCACTTCCTTTGTTTCATGGGCCTGAAAATAGCTTTCAAGGAGGGTTTGCTGCATAACCTTTTCAAGAACTGAGCTTAGGCTGATTGGCCTATAATATCAGTGAACCTTTTTGCCCTTATCAGAGAGGGTCCTGATATTTGCCCTTTTCTAATCATAAGGAATATGCCATGATCGCCATGACCTTTTGCAGATGATGAAGTGGCTTTGCATTGACATTTGCCAACTCCATAAGCACCCTTGAATGCAGCCCACGTGGTAACGTGGATTTGTGCCTGTGTCCAGTTTGTTGTTGTCCCTAATTTTTTTTTATTTTAGCAGGGCTGTGCCCCTAGCCTTGGGAACATTGTGCAAGTGACTGTGTAATGTGAAAATCAATGCCAAGAAGGCATTGAGAGACTCGGCTTCTTTTGTGTCCTTTGTCACTTGGTTCTCCACCACACCCATTTTCTTGGTTGGTAGCTAATAGGTATAAAATGCAAAAATAAATTTGTCCTTGTATAAATATCTTACTCTGACGAGACTATTTGGTGCTGTGAATAGGTGTTGGAAGAGGAAACAGGTAGTTAGTTCTATTCTTCCATGTCATCATTCATATGGGTGCCAGTCTGCCCTCACCTTGCTGCACTTTCTAGAAAACAATGTATTATTTTGGTGTGTATTTAAGCGTTTGCTATGGATGCAGCAAGGGCATTTAGTATAAATGTATAAAATCAGCTTCAAAAGTTGCCTTTGTGTATTCATATGCTTCTTAAGAACTGAATCACTGCTGCTTTGAATAGACTTCACTGGATGTTGTGTGTGATGAGGTGGGTTTGATTTATTTAAAAATGTGATTTAAAAACAAAACAAAAGCAGAGCAGTGGTGGCTGAGGCACGGGATGTTGCCACAAAGTGAAAATGCCAACTCTCCCAAATGTTGTAATTTGCTGTCCTAAGTGTTTTATTGTCATATTCTAACCTGTAGTTGTGTGTGTTTTGCTATGCTCTTCCATCTCATGTGGAGTGTGTTACATTTTACTGAAATTTAACCTATGGGAAGGAGGGACAAAGAAAAATTACCTAGAATGCCACAGTTTAACTCCATGTTATCTCTCTTCATTTGTAGTTTAAATCTTTGCTGTTGAATGCTATACTGATACTTATAAGGAAACCATAATTAAACCTCAGATTCCTCTATTTTTTTGCTTGATATTCTGGTAGGTAATAAAGATTTAGTATTTTTTGCCTTACCTGGCTCCTTAGCGTGTATGAAAGTTCCTCTCCTTATCTTGCCAACAGTAGTGATGTGCTGTGCTACTGTTTGTACAGTTACTCAGTGTTCGTCTCGGAGAGCTGTTCAAAGCTAACGTGGTCTATAGCACAAATTCATTTTTGGATGGTAAAATTCAAATGCCTTATTTAATAAATTCAGGGAATTCTGAGTTAGTACTGAGAAGGTTGTATCACTCCAGCAATGCTTGCTTGGTGTGATGCTTGCTCAGGACGTGTTATTTCAAATGCTATTTATATTAATGGAATTCTTCAGGGTAGAATCAAAAAAAACCCAAACAAAACAAAAAACCAAACAACCCCACAAAAGACCAACAAACCAACAACCCAAACAATCAAAAAAACCCCCAAACCCATGTGCTTTACTGGTAGGCTTATTTTTTAATTATCAGGATTTTTATATTATTTAGGGAATAAGAACCATAAACAACTAACAAATTCCTTAGAGTTTCCTGTAGAAGAGGTGCTGCATTGACAGTTCCCTGTGGTAGCTATAAGACTGTAGAACCTATTTCCCTCAGATATTTAACTGCAGTCACATTTTACATTTCCTTGTTTGTAAAGATAAAACTATTCCTAAATTGTGACATGAATTGAATTTGTGACTTGGTTTTTTTAAAATATAATGTAAATTTAGGATTATTACCACTGATTTTAAGGCTTCAATACTTTATTATTCATTGAATTTTCAGCTGAGTAAAGGATATCCTACAATATTGTGTCAATACATTTCTACTAAATATTATTTCATCTCGCATATCATACAGTAGAACAGATTTTTTTAACTGCCTATTATGTAATAAGCCTCCTTTTTTTCCATGTAGGATATTTTCTCCCACTTGCTGAACATGTTTATGCTAAACATATTCTTCTAAATAAAGGTTAGAATAAGTCACTTTAATACTAAAGCTTTGCAGCGTGCTTACATTCAGCAGGCATGTTCCTATTTTTTTTCTCCACTAGATAGACGGTGTATTTTTTATGTTGTCATTGTAAATTTTGTAAAACTTTGAATTAATATTGGAAGCAACATTATAATAATATCCTAATTCTTTTAAAGAGGCATTTTTGGTTTTAGCTTATTCAAGTTGTAAGAACAAAATTATATAGCTACCTTCTTTTACAGTGATTTTGCAGGTGTATTTATTTGTTCTTGTCATTAAAGTCCACTGGAGTTTATGCCTATGATGTTAATGCTGTCCCTGACATTTTTATACAAGGTAGTTTGTGTGTGACTACAATAAACACTATCTCCAGCAGCGGGTGTGTGAAGTGAGTTTTCTTATTCTTACCACTCTCGCAACTGCCTGTTGATAGTGGGGTGTATTACTGTGTAGAAGATGCCAGCCTACTTAAGTGCAGGAATGGATGAATATATTGTTATGAAAATAAGCTTAGAGATTGACCAGCTTTTCTAAGCCTGCTGTTAGTTGGAGGAGCTGCTGAAACTACTTAAGGTCTAATTCCCAGGCAGCAGACAAAGTGGACAGGTTTTCCCAAGAGGAGCTCTCGGTTAGAAAGAAGAAATTAGTTGAATTATGCTTTGAGTCTTACTGTGCCCTTAAATGCAAGCTGCTAAGTGGCCAGTTTTGTTATGGCTGGCTGTGGAAGATGTTTACAAACAGGGTTGGTTTGTTTGTTTTTTATTCCCTTTTTTCTTACTATCTACTTTTTCTTC
Source organism: Megaceryle maxima (assembly GCA_024605025.1). Taxonomy (NCBI): domain Eukaryota; kingdom Metazoa; phylum Chordata; class Aves; order Coraciiformes; family Cerylidae; genus Megaceryle; species Megaceryle maxima. Next base: position 74,576 of record JANHGN010006652.1, on the reverse strand, counting down.
TCTTGTCAATCGGACATCTCTTTATTTTCAGAGAAGGGTGTTGCCTGTATACAAAACCCCAGGGAATCTATCTAGGTTGTGTTGTCATTCTAAAGAGCTTATTGGCAAAATATTTTTCTAAGTTGAGTGAAATAAGCTTGGTCACTCTTTTTAGCTGTTCTTTTGCTGCTCTTCATAACTTCTGTAAACTCTTTGTTATTACCTTTAAAAAATATTCCCCCACTTCCCTTGGATCCCAAGGAATTACACTGAGTTTTGTAAAGTCTCATTTGGGTCCAAGTTAGAAGTGGGGTTTTACTAGTTTTGTTAATAGAAAAGCTGGTGCTAATGGTGTAATGGGTAACTGTTGTGTGTTACCAGCTGCTGTGTAGGACAGATTTTAGAGAGGGTTAGGAATTTGTTTATTGCTTTCTGTCTCAACTGTGCGTGCACAGTCCAGAGAATTTGTCTTGGAAGACTTTAAAATGTGCCATTATCTACAAATAGTGATTTCTTGGGTTTTTTCTTTCTTTTTTTACCGTGCTTAGATTTCCTTTAAACTGCTCAGGTAGGTTGAAGACAGGACAGAGGCTGCTTGCAGTCAGTTCCTGTGTGCAGCACCCAGGCAGAGCAAATGAGCGAGTGGTTAATTCCCCCCAGCCCTGGGTTGCTGTAAGGGCAGAGCAAGGTTAGGCATGGGGTCTCTGGATCACAACTTTTTAACTGCCTTTTAATGTGAGAAGATTAATTCTCAAGAGACTTATTTCATCCTTTGTTTTGATGAGACCAAATAGTATGTTCTGAACCACCCTGTCAGATATCAGTATTAAAGCAATGATTGTGAAATAACTAACATACACAATTGAAAGTGTGTTCTTCCAGTTTTGTTCTAGGAAACAGCTGAAGCATTTTTTTTTTTCTAAAAATTTCCAAAGAAACTCTGCCATCTGGTATGGAAAATTTTAATCCAGATTTAATTTGGCAAAAATTTGTCCAATTAAAAATAGTTGTACAGTCTTAAATATAAGGCAGGCGTTATACTGACTTCTCCTTCCCATACATTGAAATCTAAGCAGATAAGCAACAGGACAATGAGAGTAACCTTTAGACTGATCAGTTTTGCTCCATACTCTGTTGGTGGGTCATGCTTATAACAGTAGCAATTGTGGTATCACTCCTCATGAAACAGGGATCCCTCCAAACACCTCAGACCAAGTAGATGAGCACATAAGGCAATGAGAATAACCTGTAGTCCAATTCATTTTGCTTCATATTTGTATCCAGTAAGGGCTGTGAGCCATTGCTATCCAGGGCAAGGTAAAATTATTTTTATCTGAGAAACTTTCTCTGTATTTTTTTTCTGTCAGTAGTCTGGGAGATGTATCTGTGCTGGAAAGTGGTTTGGGGTTATATGCAGTAGCTGATCATGGAGGGGTCTAACTCCCCAGTCCACCATAAATTTGTGTAATTTAATTGGGAATCTGTTTATACTGGTGATTCCTATAAAATTCTGTCATCAGGAGTTGAACTTTAACTGTGTGCTTCATACTGTAATGGTTTATTGTATTCGGGCTTCATGCAACTTGTTTTCTTCTAAGGTGAGAAATAGGACACTCTCGTTCCCTGCTCACACCTTGTTTTGGCCATGTACAAGTTTGTGCTTAGCATTAGCTTTTTTCTTTTCCAGGCTTGGAAGTTTTAGGGTTTTATTATATGGAAGCTTTTTAATGCCTTCTGTTGTTGTCCTACGTGCTTCAATTTATTTCACACACCCCCCCCCCCATTTGCATCAGAGCCTGTATCTTTTCCCCTCTTCTATCTTGCTGAATCCACGTAATTACCCTCTTACTGAAATCTGCTGTCGTCCACTCACTGTTTTGTTATTCATCATCATTAACTGTGCTCAGATTTTGTCCATTAATCTCCCACTTTTTCCTCTCTGTTCTGAAAGATTGTTGCTAACAGTGGGTTGTCTTTGAAACACAGGAAAAAATCTCTTGGACAGGACCCGACAATTTGAGGGATTTAAATAGGTAGTGATGAATAAGGGAAAGTGTGTGTTTCAGGTGGGAATACAGCAATTCAAAGCCTTACAGATAATTAGTGAGAGCTAGAGGAAAGAAGTGTGTTTTAAATGCTTAACTACAGTTTGTTTTATTTGCCTTTAGGATGTTTGAGTTGCATTTTTTTCAGGGTGGCTCTTTGCAGCTGTGAAAGCTGGATTCATTAAAAATTAATAAGGATTTTTATTAATTAATTAACCTGGAGATTTGGGGCTATATGAGTGCTCCAAACATTGAAGGCAATACTGTTAAGTGCTGTGTCCCCCAGGAGTGCTGTGGATGCCAGCCCACAAGTAGGAACAAGAACTCCATCTCTTAGAAGTTTGAGCTCTTTGAGGCTGAGGATGGGCAAGAGTTCAATGTCATCTTTTGTTGGAGTGTATATCTTCATTTTGCTTTGATAGCTGGAGTTACTAGTAAGCTTGCATTTTAAATAAATGACTTTCAAGGTACATTCTGGTTAATGTATGAGGGGTTGGGGGAGTTGTTCAGCTTCAGAATGCACAGATAGCTTGAGGTTTTTATTAATCTTGGTAGTTTTATTTTTTTTTTAGGAACAAAATTTCAGGACACTTTGTGACCTAGAGGAAAGAAAAGATGAGATGTTACTGTGATGTTACTTAGGGGCTACTTGAGAATCCATTAAAATATGGGGAATACTTACTGTGTTCCAGAGCAAGACACTTATGGGGGATGTAGCCCTGGCTAGATTTCTAGTATGCAACAAATGTTTGCTGTTTTCTTTGTAAGGAAGGAATGGAAGAAATGCCAATTATTTTATAAATAAATAAATCAAATTCTCCCTATTTATGTACTGAGAGCAAATTTTGTTTTAACTTCTATTAAGATGGTGTTTGGTTAGATTACAATTTAGCTGGGTATCCAGACATTAAACTAGTAAAGAATCAAAAGAAAATAAGATGCAGAATTTGTATTAGTTAGAAACTGTCCTCTGAATGGTGGTGAAGAGCTCACTTTGAATTCATGGTGCAATTAAAAAAAACCACTTCTTTTCTTCTTTCACAGGAAAGATGATAAAGATTACGCTTTAAAGCAAATAGAAGGTACTGGAATTTCTATGTCTGCATGCAGAGAAATAGCAGTAAGTAACATGAGTTCTTTCTACTAGCAAACAGACTTATTAAAAGTATTCGAGTGCATGCTGGTTTTGTTTCAAAATGTTATTCTTCTATGGCGGCTATGTTTGTATCATAGAAGTGTAAAGTAGAGAAGTTGTGGAAGATTTTGTGCACCTGTTAGATTTGCTGTCTAAAAGTGACAGTGATTTTAAGCTATAATTTACTGCTTGCCTCAGGGTAGATAAACTTGAAATGTAGAATTTTAAAAACATGATTAGAGTCAGTGGCTTAAATTACTTACTTGATCTGACTTTTGTGTTAGTACTTCAGTTATTTTTCTAAACAGATTAGTTCTTATTGGCTCAATGATTAAAGCATGTTAGCTGAAGTGAAGACTTCAAAATAAACTGGCATTGTTGTTGCTTCAGAGGCTGTAATACACCCATGAATATTATTCAGTCTTTTTCCTAGGTTATTTGGGGTTGTATTTGTATATTCCATGTTGTTAGAAACTGGTGAATAATGTGGTCTAGTTATGTGACCAGCTTGCAAAGAGTATTGGTTAAACCAGTATTCTGAAGTTTAACTGTTCTGTGTTCTTTAATTATACTGCTGCTTGGATTTATTTTTCTTGAAATGTTTAAACTGGAATTGCTTTCTAAAAGGAATTGCCTGTAACAGGTGGGGGTGTTAGGAGGGGAACAGTTTATTTTCAGTCCATATTCCTTGAGTGTACAACTGTACATATTCTAATTTCATTTTTATTGATTGAAGTGAGTACCAGGCTTTCCTACTTTGTCAACTTCTAGTTGGCTTTGTCATTTAAAACATATTACTCCTTGAACCTGAGCAAGATGAAAAAAAATCAAGCGCAGAGAGTATTCTTGAGGAGAAAGTGTTCCTCCTGATTGATGTAAGCTGAGCCTCCCTGCCATTGTAAACATTTACTCTGAACTAAAAGAGCTGAAAGCAGGGGTTTAAGTTCTGCTTATTTCAACCATGTCAGCAGAAACTTTCCAAAACTGTGACTCCTTCAGGCTCAATGCTTTTGGGAATTGTCAGCTACCATTTCAGAGGGATTTGGGACTTTTTTGTTTGTCCTCTTGCAGTGGTTTACCTAAAGAGCTCTGAAGAGTTTGTTCTGCTTCAATTTGACAGGAGAAGCTTGACTGGTGTTAGGGAGGTGTCTCTGCTCTGACTATGATCCTAACTCAATTTCTAGTTACTAAAATAGCATTGGTAATTTGGCTGACAGTTGAGCTGACAGTCTGGGACAGTTGCCCTCATTGCATGTCTTCAGGAGTGTTGTGTCATCATTCCTCTTGGGCAGCAGGGTCCCCAGTAGAGATGGAAGAGGAGCAAGAAGCTGGGAGGCTTTCTTCTTGCTCTGAGCTGCTGCAACACGTGCCTTTTGAAGAGAACTGCAGTGCAACACAGGACCCATGTGGGACAGGGTTAGTGGGGGAAGGAAGGAAGCATACTGAAGACACCAAAGATGCCAAGAAAGCAGGCAGCAAGAGCAAGAAGGGAAGTGGACCCCAAAAGCAGGTGTAGGGGTAGAAAGAGTAACCTGAGGCAGTGTTTCTTGAGCTGTTGTTAACACTGCTTCTAGTTATGGTTTCAGTAATGCAACTGCTGGTACTGTGCTTCAGTTTTTTTGTAGTCAGTTTCATAATTCACCACAGGCTTCTAGGCTTTGAGTCTCTTTTCCTTACCATCTTTTGATGTTGCTGTTAGGTTTTACCGGGATCATTTTTTCCCCAAAAAGTTGTTCGTTTTAATTCTTTTAGGAAAGGGGGGGGGGGATATTTATTTATCAATTAATATTGTAAAAGGTAAAAAAGGAATGTCATGTGGAGATAGATCAGATTGAGGATAATAGCCATACTGTTTATATTATGTGGGTATGTGTAATGTATATATGAAAATGCTACTGAGTTAATCAGCAGTGTTGTACTCTAAAATGTCATGTATGCAGCTGTTAAACTTTTGTGGTTGTTACGCTTGAAAAGTTAAGGCTGAATGCCAGACTTTACTGTGTATTCCGGACTACCCCAATTAATGTATTTTATGACCAAGGTGGAACTAGAATGACTTGGTTTGCATAAATGGCATGCTAATTTCAGTTTTTTTCGGGAGACAGAGCTTGGATATTTTACTCTTATCAGGGAAGAGTGCCATTTGATATAAGTCCCAGTGAAACTCTGCCTTGTTTTTACAACTCTGCAATTGCTTTTGTCTTGTTTATGGTGACTAGCTTCAGTTTTGGACTATGGAGTCATTTACAGGCCTAAAGATGACTAAGCTAGTCTTCTAAGACATCTTGATGCAGACACCTGAGCTGAAGAACAGTGTCAGAGCTTCAGTAGAATAATTCCTGAAATACATCAGTTACAGGGAAGTTTTGAACTAGGCCAGAGGCCTGAGTTCAATCAGCTGATGGAGTTACGGGATGAGCTCAATACCTATATATGTGTATGAAAGACTTGCTGTATTTCAGTACTTCTTGCAGAGTGAGAACATAGACTTAATGTTCAAGAACCTATCTAGTATTTTACTGTTGAAATAAGAGGGTTTTTAAATGATTTTATGGAAACAATTTAACTGGTAGCATTGTTACTGTGCTAATTATTGAATCAGTATCTTTAATATCAAGATAGTTGTACTGTTATATTCTTCCATATCTTCGCCTGTTGATCCACCATGGTAAGCTTTTGTGAACCTTGCCTCTTCCAGAACCTTAGTGTTTGGCTGCTCATCTGTTCTCTGTGGACATGTGGACTGTCTGGGATTCAGGGTATCTTTTTGTCATCTGCACTTCGGAGGATTTAAGCAGGCACTAACAACTGAAGGCTCATCATACCAAGAGATGGATTTGTATTACACGGCAGAGCAGAGGGATAGAATTGTGAGAAGATTTGTATAAAAATAAAGTATACAAGCCCAACACTCAATTCCTAGTCTTCTGATTTAATCCCAAGGAAGAAAGTCATTAAAGCCTATCCACCTGGAATAGTGCAGCAGAAGCTATTTCACAGTTGGCAAGGCTGTAGGAAACTGGAGTGGTTAACCAGTCTTCAAACAGAGCCTCACGATTTTGGGTTGGGCAGTTCCCTACACAGGAGTCTTTGATTTTCAAGTAATCAAGTGATTTCTTGACATTTTTCTTGCTGATTAGCATTTCTCAGTTTTACCAGGTTTGCAAGTACTTCAGTACTTGCCTATGCTTCTGTTGGCTAGTGAGAAGTTGCTTTGTGGGGTTTTTGTTTGTTTTGTTGGTTTGGTTTTTTTTTTGTTTTAAAAAAACTTTTTACAGGACTTCCGTGTAGCTTGTTAATTGTTTTGGGGTGGTTTTTTTTTTTTTTTTGATGCCTGGTTTGGTTGACAGAAATACCCTTGAAAACTTTGTATGTAAAACCACCACATAGTGGTTTTATATGATACCGTATTAGCTTTTATCTATTTTTTCTGTAGAGTCCATGACTCTGTGATGCAAATGCTGAATGGGACAAAGTGTAACTGGGGTGGAGGATACTGTATTCTGTGTTCTGTCTGCGCACATAGTGTCCTTAAAGCACCATAGCCAGCTTGTACAAGATAGAACAGCCTTGAGATTGCTGGGGCAGAAAGCTATAGAAAAGAAGCTGGCTTCTCTGATCATTTCCACTTTTTAGGTCTGCCTTGGAGGCATTTAGGCATTCCTACAATTTTGTGGCTTCCTCTTATAACAAATGCAGGCTGTCATCACAAAAAGTATTGTCTTCTGTCTTGGATCTAGTGGCAGTGTGGCTGTTAGATCATAAAATCATTATGGTTAGAAAGGACCTCTACGATCATCAAGTCCAGTCTTAATCCCATCATCTTCCGAACCACTAGACCATAGCCTCAAGTGCTATATCTACTCATTTTTTAGACACCTCCAGGGAGGGTGACTCCACTACCTCCCTGCGCAGTCAGTTCCAGTGCTGAACCAGTCTCACAGTAAAGAATTTTTCCAATATCCAGTCTAAACCTCCCCTGACACAACTTGAGGCCATTTCCTCTCGTTTTATCATGAGTAATTTGGGAGAAGAGACCAACACCAGCCTTGCTACAACCTCCTTCTAGGTAGCTGTAGAGAGCAATAAGGTCTCCTCTCAGTCTCCTCTTTTCTAGACTAAACGATCCCCGTTCCCTCAGCCTCTGTTCATAAGGCGTGCTTTCCAGACCCCTCACCAGCTTTGTTGCCCATCTCTGGACATGCTGCAGCACCTTAATGCCCTTTTTGTACTGTGGTGCCCAAAACTAGACACAGTACTCAAGGTGCAGTCTCATGAGTTCCAAGTACAGGGTCACGATCACCTCCCTACTCGTGCTGGTCACACTGTTTCTGATACAGGCCAGGATGCCATTGGCCTTCTTGGCCACCCAGGCACACTGCTGGCTCATGTTCAGCTGGCTGTCCACCAGCACCCCCAGGTCCTTTTCTTCCAGGCAGCTTTCCAGCCACTCCTCCCCAAGCCTGTAGCATTGCCTGTGTTTGTTGTGACCAAAGTGCAGGACCCAGCACTTGGCCTTGTTAAACCTCATATGACTGACCTCAGCCCATCACTCCAGCCTGTCCAGATCTCTCTGCAGAGCCTTTCTAGCTTCAAGCAGATCGACACTCCCACTTAATTTCGTGTCATCTGCAAATTTACTGAGGGTGCATTCGATCCCCTCATCCAGGTAATCGATAAAGATAGTAAACAAGACTGGTCCCAAAACTGAGCCCTGAGGGACACTGCTTGTGACCGGTCGCTGACTGGATTTAATTCCATTTACCACCACTCTCTGGGCTCAGCCATCCAGCCACTTTCCAACCCAGTGAAGAGTCCACCTGTCCAAGCCATGAGCTGCCAGCTTCTCCAGCAGAATGCTGTGGGAACCAATTTCAAATGCATTACTGAATTCCAGGTAGACAACATCCACTGGTCTTCCCTTGTCCACCAGGCAGGTCACCTGATTGTAGAAGGACATCAGGTTGGTTAAACAGGACTTGCCCTTTATGAACCCATGTTGGTTGGACCTGATCCCCCCCTGTTGTCCTGCACTTGCTGCATGATCACCCCCAACATGAACTGTTCCATAATTTTTCCTGTTACTGAGGCCAGGCTGATAGGCCTGTAGTTTCCTGGATCCTCCTTCCTGCCCTTCTTGTAGCTGGGTGTCATGTTGGCAAGTCTCCAGTCATCCAGGTCCTCCCTAGTTGACCAGGTCTGCTGATAAATGATGGAACGAGGCTTGGGAAGTTCCTCTGCCAGCTCCCTTACACCCTTGGGTGGATCCCATCTAGCCCCATAGACTTCTGGGTGTCCAGTAGGTTTAGCAGGTCATTCACTACAATTTCCTGGATTGAGAGGGGATTATTCTGATCTCCATTCCTATCTTCCATCTCAGGGGACTGAATACCCTGAGGATAACTCATCTGACTATTAAAGACTGAGGCAAAGAAGGCATTAAGTACCTCAGCCTTTTCCTTATCCTTGGTAACAGTGTTCTTTCTCACATCCATTAAAGGGTGGAGATTCTCTCTGGTTCTTTTTTTGTTGTTTATATATTTGTAAAAACACTTTTTATTCTCTCTTGAAGTGGTGCAAGTGGTCCTGGCTAGGCTGCTTTCCATCATTCATCACCGGTCCTGGCTACCTGGGGAGGTCCCTGATGACTGGAGGTTGGCCAGTGGGATGCCCATCCACAAGAAGGACCAGAAGGAGGATCTGGAAAACTATAGGCCTGTCAGCCTGACCTTGGTGGCTGGTAAGGTTATGGAGCAGATCATACTGAGTGCTATCAGTCGGCACATACAAGACAACCATGGGCTCAGGTCCGGCCAACATAGGTTTAGGAGAGGAAGGTCCTGCTTAACCAATTTGATTTCATCCTATGACTGGGTGACTCATCTGGTAGACAAGGGGAAGGCTGTGGATGTGGTCTACCTAGACTTTAGCAAAGCCTTTGACACAGTCTCCCACAGCATCCTCCTGGAAAAGCTGGCAGCCCATGGCTTGGACAGGTGCACCCTTCACTGGGTGAAAAACTGGCTGGATGACCGGGCAGAGAGAGTGGTTGTGAATGGTGCTACGTGCAGTTGGTGACCAGTGGTGTCCCCCAGGGATCAGTACTGGGCCCAGTCCTATTCAACATCTTTACTGATGACCTAGATGAGGGGATCGAGTGTACCATTAGTAAATTTGTGGATGACACAAAGTTAGGGGGGGAATGTCAGTCTGCTGGAGGGTCGGGAGATGCTGCAGCAGGACCTGGACAGGCTGAGTCGATGGGCTGAGGCCAATAATATGAGGTTTAACAAGACCAAGTCCTACACTTTAGCCACAGAAACCCCCTGCAGTGCTACAGACTGGGGGGAGGAGTGTCTGGAGAGCAGCCTGGCAGAGAGGAACCTGGGAGTACCAGTTGATTACCAGCTGAACTTGAGTCAGCAGAGTGCTCAGGTGGCACAGAAGGTCAATGCCATCTTGGCCTGTATCAGGAGTAGTGTGGCCAGCAGGTTTAGGGATGTAATTCTGCCCCTGTACTCGGCACTGGTGAGGCCTCACCTCGAGTACTGGGTACATTTCTGCACCCCTCGTTTCCAGAAGGATATTGAGGTGCTGGAGTGGGTCCAGAGGAGAGCAACAAGGCTGGGGAAGGGGCTGGAGGGAAAGGCTGAGGGAGCTGGGGTTGTGTTCAGCTTGGAGGAGACTTGGGGGTGAGGTGGGGGGAAACCTCATCACTCTCTATGACTACTTGAAAGGAAGTTGTAGTCAGGTAGGGGTCAGGTTCTTCTCCCAGGCAGCCAGGGGAGACAGGACATGGCCTGAAGCTGTGCCAGGGGAGGTTTAGGCTGGATCTTACACTGGAATGGACTGCCCAGGGAGATGGTGGAGTTGCCATCCCTGGAGGTGTTTAAGGAAAGATTGGAGACCTTACTGTGGCTTTTTGGTGCTTAAAGGGGCCTGTCAGAAAGATGGGGAGAGACCGTTTTAGCAGGGGCTGTTGTGATAAGACAAGGGGCGATGCTTTTAAACAAAAAGAGGGAGATTTAGACTAGAAAGACGACAGACATTTTTTACCCTGAGGGTTGTGAGACCCTGGCCCAGGTTGCCCAGCAAGCTGGTAGATGCCCCATCCCTGGAACTATTCCAGGTGAGGTTGGTCAGGGCTCTGGGCAACCTGCTCTGGTTGCAGATGTCCCTGCTCCCTGCAGGGGGTTGGACTAGATGACCTTGAAAGGCCCCTTCCAACCCAAACCATTCTGTGGTGGCCAGGCCCAGCTGTAGCTGAGCTTTTGCCCCTCTAATGTTCTTTCTACATGACTTAAAAAAATCCCTATACTCTTCTTGAGTAGCCTGCCTCTCCTTTTCAAGGTGGTAGATTCTCCTCTTTCTCCCAAGTCCCAGCAAAAGCTCCCTGTTCAGCCAGGCCGGTCATTTTCCCTGCCAATCTGTTTTACGACACATGGGGACAGCCTGCTCCTGAGCCTTTAAGAGTTCCTTCTTGAAAAAAGTCCAGCCTTCCTGGACCCTTTTGCCCTTTAGGACTGGACCCTAAGTGACTTTCTCAACCAGTGTTCTAAACAGGTTGAAGTCTGCCCTTTGCAAGTCCATGGTAGTAGTTTTGCTGACACCCCCCCCCCCCCCCCTTACTTGACCAAGAATTGAGAACTCTATCATTTCATGGTTGCTAAGCCCAAGATGTCCTCTGACCACCACATCATCCAGCAGACCACCTCTGTTTGTAAACAAGTTCAGGAAGGCACTTCCCCTGGTGGGCTCATTTACCAGCAGAGTCAGGAATTTATCTTCCACACACTCCAGGAATCTCCTAGACTGTATCCTGTCTGCTGTGTTATATATATTTCCAGCAGATGTCTGGTAAGTTGAGGTTCCCCACAAGAACAAGGGTATGTGATTTTGCAGCTTCTGCCAGTTGTCTATAGAACAATTCATCAACCTCTTCATCCTGGTTGGGTGGTCTATAACAGATTCCCAACAGGGTATCTGCCTTGTTGGCTTTCCTCAACTTTACCTGTCACACTTGTTGACCTCCATGCAATCAAAACACTCCCTAATATAGAGAGCCACTGCCTATTCTATCTTGTCTGTTCCATTTGTAGAGCTTATAGCCATCCATTGCAGCACTCCACTCATGAGAGTCATCCCTGCATGTTTCTGTAATGGTGTCTACATCATAGCAGTTGTAGTGCACAATGGCCTCCGGCTCCTCATGCTTGTTTCCCATGCTGTGTGTATTAGCTTACACTAAATCACAAAAATTTACACTAAATCACAAATAGGGCACTTGAGTCAGGCTAAGAATTTAATTCCCAACAATAGCCTACCACCCTTAGGCTCAACTCTAGTGCACCCAGTTTTATCCCCTTCCCACTTCAGACCTAGTTTTAAGTCCTTTCAGTGAGCCCAGGCCAGCTTGTACGCAAGGATTCTTTTCACCCTTTGAGACAGATGAACTCTGTCTGTTGGTAGCACCAACCTCTCAGCCACCAGGAAGCTTATCTTCATTGAAGAGAAAATGAAAAGTTTTGATAGTTTTCTGTTGTTGAGAGCAATGTGAGTTGAACTATCCTTTAGTTGCACTGTTGCTGAACATAACTGATGGGTAGTGGTAGGAACCTTCAGGAATGGTTTGGGTATAATATAGACTTGTACCCTAACGTTCATGTGTCTGAGCATTGACAGAAGAAAGGGGAGTTTTGACTTGTCTCCCGGGCAGGAGCCTTAGGGCCCAGTACAGCTCTCCTTCTATCAGGAACTCTCAGGGAACAGGCAGACAGTACCCAGGCAGTGGGAGGATAAGCAGAGGTAGCTGGTTGACTGCTGCTCCTACCTCAAAGGGGAAGCCTTCACAGCAGTCCTGCACACCTCTGCAATTTCTCTGTCACCCTGGCCTTCAGCCTCTGGTCCTGGAAGGTGCCAGAGAGGTAGAGGCAGAGCTGGAGCAGCTGGCCTGTGCCCTGGGGTAGGTGAGAAAGGAACTGCCATTGACTAGTGCTCTTGGCCAAGTTGATCTTGACAGAGAAGGCTGCTGTAGAGTTGGTCCTCCCTCACTCACTGGGACTTCCATGTCCAGGGTGACAAGAACATGTCCCTACATGATTATCAGGCCTCTTTCCCCTCTGCAAGTGGAGGGGATGGAAGAAGGACATAAGGGCTTTTTCAGAGCTGTTTTGAGGGTGACCAAGGACTTTGAGGCAGCATGCAGCAGCTGGAGGGGACCACATGAAGCAGAAGCTGAAACTGAGCAAGTTCAGGTTTCACCCTCTTCAACATCTTCTCTTGATAAGCAACAAATAACTGTCCTGGTGAACCTGCTGGAAGAGATCTTGTACCAGTTGTGTGATAAGGAACAATAGCTGGATGTAGGCCCCTCAGGTTATGGTGACTGTCCACACTAATAGTAAATCAGTTTACCAGAAGACCAAACACAGAAATAACTTGGATGAGTACAATCCTCGTGTCAGAAGACAATTAATGATTTCTTAGCAGTTTTTCCATGTGGTGAAAAGTGACCAGTACTGAGCAAGACAAGTGCTTGATTTGACCCTCTTTAGCAAGTCTAATGACTTTCCAGTGCTTTAATTTATTATTAGTATAGTATATTGAATATAAGTTGTGATAAGTACTTCACTGAGCTATGTTACAGGCTACAAACAGTATTGAGATTTTTATATAAAGGGAGAGTAGTAGTGTTTCTCATTCTGTGGAAGTAGGATAAATGTACTAATGAAATGTTAGAAATTGGAATCCTTAGGAATCACAATGGTTTCTGTGAACAGTAGCCAATATCTGTTTCATCTAGAGAGATCCACCTCCTTGCTTTCAGAGAACCTTTAACTCCTCTTATAATACTTTGAATGCACTTGGACATAAGAGGTGCTAATAAATATTGACTTGTATGTGTGATCTTGTGAGACTCGTTTTAGAAATGACAAGTTAAAAACAGAAATGTGCATTTTTTTGTCTTGACATTTTGTGTTGTCAGGCTTCTTTTTTGCAACCTGTAGGACTTCAAAAATAAAACCAAAATCAAATAAAGTTGCAATTTCACATGGTTATGTGTGAAGAACTGTAACATCAAAAATGTCATGTCACCTTCAGAATAAATTCTGAGTGAGCAGTATTTTAACTTTTTCCATTGCATTGTCTTTGTAAGCTTTCATTTGAACACTTTTGAAAGAAAACCAGTATGTATTTTCAGCAGGTATTTGGCTCTTTTTTAGTATTGTGGAGAACCTGACTCATGAGAATATAAAGCTGTAAAATCATATTTACATTGAAACAGATCTCGAGTCTACTAGAAAGCAGCAAGACCAACTTGGGATTTAAGAACTTGTGTAGTAAGATTTGAGTTTTAAGTTTAAACAAGTTTCAAGTACTTGAGTAGAGTTCTAGTGTTTGATAGGAAGTGAAGAATAGTGATTGGATATTTTTAATATGTTTTTAGGAATTTATTCTATGAATAGAGAATTGGATGAAACCTCTGGTGTTGTCATATTCTGCTCCTGCAGACAAGCAGAGTCCACCTTCAGAAATTTAGCACCTTGTAAGTTAAACTTGTATGGAAAAGAAGAATGTCTGATGTTCCAGGCTATGAGGGTTTTGGCTTGGCTTGCTGGTTTCCTGTTGGTGCAGGATGCTCTCTCTTCTCCTATGTGTAAGGCTTGGGCTTACTTTGCCCTGTGGCAATTGGAATTAATCTTCCTGGAATTGGTCAGAATTGCCCATAGCATTTTAGGTAATGTGTTACTACACTGTTCTCTTCTTACACTCCTCAGCCGTAGCAGTACTTGAGCTGGTGTCTTATCTGTTATGGGATGACTAAGTCTTTGTCAGTCATTTTACAGTCTGAAAATTACTCTTCTTTTTGCATCAGCTGCAGTCTTCTTTCTGTTCCAAGTCCCTGTTTGCCTGTTTTTCATCTTAAGGCCATGGTGTGACTGTTAATACATGATTTGTTGCTGGATCACTTGGTGGAACTGACATGAGCCCTTTTGAAACATGAGATGACTATCAGATTTTTGAATTTACACCAACTAGTAAGATGACATAATAGCAACTTTTGCTGAAGTGAATGCTTTGCTTGATGTTCCTCATGGCTTTGTGTTTTAGACAGCTTTCTGACTTCCTAAGCTTTTGGAGAAACATGTTTCATAGCACTTGTAGGAAGGCAGTGAGAGCAAGGAGTTGCATTTTCTAAAATAGCTAATGTCCGGAGACAGGACATCAGAGAAACTCCTTCTGATCCAAGTCACTAGGCTAACTGTTCTAGCAAACGAGTCGTTCCTTGATTTCAGAAGTAAGCATGGTAGTGTTGCAGCACTAAGCAGGTTTTGTCTACTTTCTCTTTGTGTTCTACAGAAGTGAACTAGGATGAACGGAAGCAGTTAGATACCAGAGTCACTATGCCAAAAATGGCCTTTATTGTTAGCAGGCATCATACTGATAGATAAGCCATGTTTCTTGTGGTCTGCTTAGTCTTCAGTGAACACTTCTCAGCTGCTGGACATGAGTCAAGTCATCTGGTAGGAAGGCATGTGGCATATGGGCTTGAGAGGCCTGGTTTGTGGAGAGTGAGGTTGCTGGAAACACTGTTAACAGCACATATGATGTGTTATCATCTGCATGAACTCTTTCTGTCTTTCAGACAGCGTTTGCATTTGTCATTCTGCATTATCATGGTCCTGCAGCACTTCACCCTTTCCAAGACAGTGATTCAGGGATCATCTGTCAGCACTGCAGCAATCATTTCCTTATTCTGATGGGTTTGCTGATGTATATTAGCCGTCCTGTTCACTGGGGTGCTTGTAGCTGTGTAGCTTTGACCAAACCCATCAGGTTTTTTTAAGCAGACTAAAAGAATATGTAGTTAATGGCTATTCAGCTTAAAAGGCAAAGGCAAAAAAACATGAAGAACGATCAACTGAGCACACGGATAGATCTGCAAATAACAGCTGCTATCAGTGACAGCAACACAGGCTGTAACTCGCCTTTCAGATTCCAGAAAACTATAGGCCAGTCAGCCTCACCTCCATCCCTGGAAAAACAATGGAGAGGCTCATTCTGGAGGTC